>JAUKWC010042276.1:0-54463 GCA_032356245.1 Endocladia muricata | reverse complement strand
GCGGGGTGGGGCGGGGGGGGTGGGGGGGGTTGGACGGGCGCCATGGGCAGGAGAGATGGGCGCCTATCTGTCGAGTTATGGCGTAGGGAGTCACGTGGACGGGCACGGGCGGCAGTTCAGGCGACGTCGGAGACACCGTCTAGAGAGACAGAGGATAAGGCTGCAAATGTTTCTGTCTGTATCAGGATACGACGGCAGTTTATGTTGTGGTAGCATGGTACCGTAGTTGTGGCAGTAGGAGTTACGGTGGAAAGGAGAATATGCATATTGCGGGTAGTCAACAATAGGTTAGACCTGTAGCTTTTCTCACCCCTTTCCAGAACTTTATAACGGAACATTTCAAGCTCTGTTCCATGTACACTCAGACGTTGATTGCACGAGATGTCGGCCCAGTACTTCTGCAACTCTAATATATGCGGTTGGACTACTCCACAACTCCAAAGTTGAGAGGAGGAACTGCAAGAGTTCATATTCAGTTGACGATTTAATGTCGGCGTGAAACTGGTCCGAATGTGAAAATAGCTTCCCATTTGGAATCTTTATTGTATGCGCGGTGGAGGGTTGGGCGCACCGAAACGCCGCGCAGAGGAAAGCTCCGAGGTAATCGCTCACAGGAGGATAGAAACCTCGAGTTGACAGGAGCTCCTTGATTTGTTTGTTCCGTCACGCCTCTCTTCTTTCGCCCTTGACCCCTCCGGGATTCAGACAGGTGCTGATCGGACCGTGTTGAAGCTCAACAAGGTGTCGAGGCGGCCCCTCGCAGATTCCGATTCGGACCAGTAGGAATGGAAGGTGTGCCCGGTTACGCACTGTCCTTGCTGGCCGTGTTACTTACCTCCCCATTGGCGCGAGGTATCGTAGGCCAGAGCAGTAATGTAAGAATGAAGGAGAGTGACCAAACGTGTTTGCGATCAGCATCGTAGAACTGTCTTTTGCATTGAAAATTTGGTGAGATAAACCAGTATATGTGAATATCACAGGAATGCGTTCGGTTGCTTACGCAGGGGTCATACTTAATGCGCGTACTACTTGTGTCAAGTAATAGTAGCGTGATAAATTAGTATCTGGGCACATCACATGAATGCATGCGGTGGCATACGTGCCGATTGTGGTTGACACGGTTACCCCTCGTGTTTGGTGGTAATGGTGGGATTAACGCAACACACGGCGTATATGCACCCATCCCATGGTATAGGCTCGGGCATTAGGTGAGTCGATACCTTTCCGGTACTGCTCTTCCTTGCCCGGTGAAACTCACTGTAGGTACCTGCATCCAGTACCACTATTCGATGTGTACAGTGAACTGTGGAGAACCATGTGACCTAAGCAGCTAGCAATAAATCTGAAATTTCGTCAAGTCCTTACGTATCCGCAGTAACCGCACCTGATTCACCACCAGCATAGTGCCAGAATGCCTTGACGGTCAATTCGGAATGCGAACTTGAACTCGGTTGTGTCGGGAGCTAGCAGGGCTATGAGAACTAGTTTGGCGATAGAGGGGAAATCGCTACATGTTATAGGAATAGGGTAGTGATTTCGAAGAAAAGCAAAGGGAGCGATCCACATTCCAGTTAATGTCGAACAACTCTTCCGCGACAGGTCAAGGCCGCTGACGGGGCGGCTCCCGTGTTATGCATCGTATTAAGCTGTGCGAATGCTGCCATATTTCGGATTGTCAGGGCGCCGGCTATGTCCCGACCTCCTGGGATCCACCGCATGACCGAAGTTTCACCAATCTCAAACCAGTCTCTGAGGTGCTCCATTATTGGTCTCAGAGGGTAGCTCCTACCTTTGTGGAGCGTATGCATTGCAGAAGGGAGGCCGGGGGAGGCAAACGTTGGGATAGCAGGCCGCAGCGAAGTATGTTATTTGCCCATAGCATGGACGATCTTGACTTGCATTAGAAAATGCCATGTAGCGAGGGGCCCTTCCACTCACTCCTGTAGCGCACTGGATGTCCAGGACACCTGTCACCCATTGAGCTTTGCTCAAATGTGAGTAAACCGCCGTGGCCGCCTACAAAACAGCGCAGACTGTGGGCGGCGCGTCGCCCAGTTGCAATGCGACAAATCGATTCTGTAACTCTTTTGGTTTATTACTACCTATTTGAATTATTTTGATTTATTCCAACTTCAGCCAGAAACAATCCTGGACTCGATTACTGCACTGTACTTCTAAATATTTAGAGTCGGCGGCACCCAGTATTGGCACCCACGGTAGACGTAGTATGTACACTACTTGTAAGAATGAGTCTGCATGTGAAATACGCGCCCAGTGTTGATGTGGCTTATTGTTATCTGGTGTGAGGATCTTCATTCCTTCGTCGACCTCGTTGCCCTCGCTCATCCGAGATTGACTGCATGCGATTGGGTCGAAAGCCATTCCTCGGATGTGCAAGAACGCAACCGTCCCCGCTGCAGGGTGTAACTAATCTTTCTTCGGAGACAACCATCCTTTCTTTGTTACGACATGCGGGCAGGCGTCAACCTACGTAGCTTATAGCGAGAACACGGGAGCACTCACTATCGTCAGGATGTACAACCCCAACATCACAGATCTTCTCCTCGACGGCCCCTCCAACCTTGGGATTTACGACCCGAAGCGCCGGGGATACTCTCTCCTCGTCGGCTTCGAGCGCACGCTCAACCTCCGGTGGAAGCTTCACACTGTTCCAATCGGACTGAGAATCCTTCATATCTAATCTTCGATCAGCTGCCGACTTGCTCGACTGTCGCAAAATCTGAGGATTTGGAGTATAGCTCCTCATACGCGACTGTCGCCTACGCCCAAGAGCGATCACAGATATTCACGCCTGACAGAGCACTCTTGAAAGTATTTATGTCACCGTCCCGAATCTATATCGACCCTTTCGAGGACTTTTTAGTCGGTGGTCGGCGATTAACCCGTATCCCCGATGAATTTTCCTCCTCTCCTGCTGTTCCAACTCAGGCTGGCGAGCCCATCTCACCGTTATCACGCCACCAGTGGAAACATGATTGCTGTTGGACAGCTGGTCTCCCAAACGCCAAGCCCTGTCCGCTGCCAAGGCCGATTAATTGCAATTCCGAACAGCAGCTCGTGTACCGCTCCCTCACCTGCCCTAGGGCAATGTTGTACCACATGGCTCTTTGGAGGATCTTTCTAAACAATCAGAGAAGAGAGTTCACGAATCTCTTGAATGGATCGAGTAGACCCAACGATGGTTTGGACACGAAGATCAGTCGTCAACTGTTGAATGAAGGTGGAAGTGGAAGTGACCGGTGGTAGGACTATCCGTCCAGCTCAATTAAGCTGCCCAGAAAGTCCTTATAGCCGTTCACGTTTGCTGTCTGAAGACGACTTCTGCCGACACTTCATCTACTTCCTGTCAAGTGCGAGTGCAGTGCAATTACACTCCTGACAGTGCGCTACTACAGGGGGCTGTAAGCAGCCGCTGCGTTACAGTACCTCCTCTATACTACGCCAGGCGCGCTGACGTGTGCTGCCGACAGAGTGTATACATTTTGCGTACTTATTTAGCGCTGCACCACTGGCGGCGCACTAACCTACAAATCGGTCATTACTTACTTCGGCGCCCACTGGGATCGCTACCACCTCCCCCATTGTATATAGTCTAACTAAGACTAGCCATCTCTAACATTAAAGATACGGGGGTTTGGCTCTCCTGTTTGCGCCCAACTTTTCTTGAGCAGGCTTCTCCTTTGCCTAGCTTTTTGGCTGTCGTCTAAAACAACCTCCCCCGTACTCGCCAGTCCGACCATAGCGTTCGCGCTCGTTCCTTTATCCATTTACATCCCTAGCTTCGCCTACTCGTCCCCCACCTATCTCCATCCTTATCCCTGTCGTTCTAATTCCCGACATCGTCCACGTCATTTCTCCTCTAATCGCGACAGAGCTTCCCACACGCGTCACGGCCTGCAGCCTTACGACCCGCGTCCTAAAGTCCGTCTCGCGTTGCTCTACCACCCCGCCCTTTGAGCTCGCAGTAAACATATCCTTTGGATACCAACAACCTTGATGTCCTTCGGATAGTACACGCGGCCTCGAGCACTGGTGGTGTCGTAGCTCTCTGTGTAGCTCTAGCCACTTACGCAGCCGTACGCCCGAGCTGCTCACGGTGCTTTGCACGGCATTTGGTCTCCCGACTTAGAAAGTCATCCTATTGATTATTGCCGAAGACAGATACCACTGACAATGTCGTCCGGTGGACGCGGTAATACAAGAAAACTCTTTGGGCCCCCGTCAATGCTCACGCGCCGGAACGAACATTCTTGAGCCGGAGGCTCGGACAACATTGCGACCGCTCCGGTGCCTACTGTACCCAGTTGGGCAGAGGGACTCGAGGTCCCGACGTTGCCAATTGATCCCTTTGGGATTATGGCGATGGACCCCGCGCTCCCAACTCCACGCCACGATTCCCTGGACGAGGTGCGTAAGGATCTAAAAGGTTTCGTGGTCGAGGAAGTCTCCAGACTACGTAATACATTCGACAACCTTTAACGTGCCGTTACCGTGCGCGTATCGCTGCAGGACGACGAGCTCGTCCTGTGACAGGCTCGTGTCGAGGAGATGCAGCCTACGGCCATCTCCAGCCTGGAAGGTGTCAGGACGGTTCGTGTCGACGCGAATAATATCCTCCAGGGTAGTTAAGTACATTCGCGTGAGGTTCACGACCACTTCGGTCCCATCGCCAACAGACTCCGCTGCCTCAAACGGGACACTGCGAGTGCAGTGGTAAACTCACTGAGTGAGGCAGCTTCTTACGCGCGAGAATCTTAGAGTCGATGATCCCAGTCGTTTCGAAAAGATGGTGAATCGAAAGGACCCTTCGCGAGAAGCATACGCGAAAATCCAAGTACGACGACCCAGATTTATCAGACCCCGACACTCTCGCCCACGGCCTTGGGACCAACTCCAGTATTTGGGACGCAAGCAGCTCTAACTTCGCAGAGTCTTCGAACTGTGAGTTATAGGCTAAGCGGGGGTCGCAACGCCGCTCTGGGAAGTCGCCGCGATTGAAGCGGTCTACGTGTACCCGTCGTTCCGACGTTTTCATCCCGAGGAAGGGACCATGGTTCCGGAGACTCAAGGAATTGTGCCCCACTAACCCCCTGTATGACCGGGCCACGTTATACCGTACTTAGTGCTTAGCGGATACGTCCGACACGCGCGCTTCGCGGTCAACGGAAAAATTCAAAGACCCCGTAAGGGTATTCGGCTTTCTCAATAGGTTCGTTGAGGAAGCCAACATGAGCGAGATGAGCGAAGCTCAGGAGTTTGAGGCTTTGCCACACTTCCTAAAAGGCCAAGCTCAGAGACACTTCAAGTCCATGACGAAGACCTTGCTGCGAGGGTGAGATGGTGAAGCGTCTTATCCCAAAGCGACGCAGTTTATTCGGCGTTCCTACGACACTAGTAATGCCGTCCGTGAAGCTGTCCTCGACTTGCGCGATGTCCGGCAGAAGCCGGGGGAACCAGAAGACAAAGACGGCACCCGTACACAGGAAGCCGAATCCCGTCGCGGGAACGTCCAGTCGCCCGATGCACTCACTACGGTGTTCATGGATTGATTCGAGACGATTATGAAATCCCTCATTGCCAGGTTCCGAGAACAGAATCGCCGAGTAAGCTTCCTCGAGGTGGTGCTGTTCGCTCGCGCCACAGGCGAAGCTGTGAGGGCTCGTGCTCAACCGGCGAAGACGACGGAACTAGCACAAGCTCGACTACACCAGCCCCCTTGTGGTCACGAAGGAATGCTACAGTCTTCCTCGCCCAGCGGAACATCGCCGATCTGACGTGACCAGCAGGCCTACACCGATGCGGTGAACCTGCTCCAGGACCAGAGTGGTCACAGGTTCGTCGACGACAGTACAGTTCCGAGCCAGTCTGCGACCGAAGAGTATGACCTCGAGGCTATATGAGCCATACAAAAACCGCCGAAGGCAGTATATGAAACCTGCCCATATCCACTTCGCGGATTGGAGTACCACTCGAACCGGTGTGGGGTGGCAAAAAGACAGAAACCCGCAGGGTGGGCTCCAGCAGAACATTAGGTCGTTAGGACCAGTACAACACGCCGATACTTGCCCCTATCTCATCAGCCACTAGTGCTATGAGGAGGGACACGTGTCGCCCAACTTCATCCTCCCACGACGGGCTTGGGGCAGGGTATCTAAAATCTACGAAGCTCTAACACCAGCTGAGAACGCATCGGTGCCCTTGGCGTCGTACGTGCGAGGAAAGGCGGCAGCCGAGGAAAGCGCCCGCTGCATGTCGGCATCGCGATTCTGAAACCAAGAGAGCTCACAGGCAGGCCAGGCTGTACCATATCCACGCGACGAACTTAGGTCGAAAAAATAATGAGAGGAGTCTCCGAACTCGGAAAGGCGCCGCTGCAAGTCTCAGCCTTGCTTGGGGCTTTACAGACTGCTGCACCAATGAGTCCAACACCCAAACAGGGTTTGCCCTCAAAGTCTTTCTTAGAAAAAACCGTAAGAGGATGGCCCAAGCCAGCAATGTGCTACTCAAGCGCCCATTGACACGCCGTCACAACCCCAAGCACCCGTATAGAGTTCTGGTCTTAGCACGGAGGAACTAGAAGGTCTATGCAGACATAGTTCCGACCGCAATCGCCTAATGCGCCGTTTGTGTGTCTTAGATACTGTTGCCGGGCCAAGCTTCAGTAGAAAGTCGGAACTCCCACCGAAATGCGAAAAGAGAACGACCTTTGGTCCGCTCCCCGATATCTCAGATACTAGTAGCTGCCCTTCAAATTTAGGGGCCACTGCACCGCTGACGCCCCGCCTACGGCCCCGTCTTGTGCCAGTGGACTGCATAGTATGCGAGCAACCAGCGGCTGCCACGATCTTAGGCACAATATTTGCGACCGCTTCGTCGAAGCAATACGGCCAAGGTTAAAGCTTGTAGAGGTCTCCAACGTATCCACGATCCCAATCACGCGAGGGTCCCACGAGAGGTGTCCCAGCGCTGCGCCTCTCCCACCGAACTTGCACTGTATCACGACGGGAGGGAGAACTTGACCGGAATCGAATGCTGTGAATGCCGTAACGATCCCGGGAAGTTACCAGTCCTGGAACAAAGTAGCTGCGGCCCATCAGGGAATTGCGGTTCTACAGCAGGTCGAAAGTCTCTACGAAGCGCGACAACTGTCGGCAACCAAGGGCGTAGTACAGGTAGAACCTCACGTCTCTTTCCGTATTCTGGTTGGCAATCTGTCTGATGCCACCCAGCGGGTGGTAACGAACTAGGTTGTAGCGACATTCTTTCCCCATCCTACGTTCGATACGCCCACGCACGTACGTGTCGGAGACGCTTTCGACATCCTCCACGAAGAGTTCAATCCTTTTACTGGCAACATTACCCCATCGGATTTGAAATGCGCCGCGGGCGCGGGGCACAAGGCCGCACATGATACCTTGTCGGTAGACACAATCAACCTGGATCACGTTGATCTTTACCACCGCGAACGGCTTCAAAGCTTCCTCCAGAAATACTCCATCATGTGGGACGGAGATCTCAGGGAGATTAAAACAACTGAAATCGTGATACGACTAGGTCCCAGGACTAAACCGATCTTATCAGCGCCCTACACAACAGGTCCAAAAGCTCACGCAGTGAAGCAAGGGAAAGTCAACAGAGTACTCCGTCGTAGAGTCATCGAGCCCGCACATGCGCCCTAGGAGTCGCCCGTTGTGTTCGTCCCCAAGTCGGATGGCCTCAAGCGCTTCTGTGTCGACCATCGATGTGTTGACTCGGCCAAGACACGTGATTTCTTTTCACCACCTCGTTTGGACAAGTGTATCGACTCCCTTTGGGACGCCATAGTGTTCACAACTCTTCATTGTAACTGAGGTAACGGGCAAAGACATATTGAAGCGAAGGATCAAGATAAAACTGCGCTCGTGAGCCACTCATGCCTGTTCGGATACAAGTGTATGCCCTTTGCGCTCACCAACGCACTCCCCTCCTCCCAAAAGACACTCCATATTATCCTCGGGGGATTTAAGTGGCACTCGTGTCTGGTCTATTCTGATGACGTAGTCATCCTCAGTAAGGCCTCTGAAAGCCACTTCACGAAACACGGGCGAGTCTTGGGATCCCTCCAGAAGGCGGACGTGGCCTTTAAACTTGAGAAGTGCAACTTCTTCACGGACACCGTGCATTATCTGGGCCACATTATCCGTCCCGGGCCACTGGTAGTCTACACGGACGCGTTGCCGCAGTCAAGCAGGCGCGACACCCGAAGACACAGTCAGAATTGAGGCCGCTCGTCGGACTTTGTAACCTGTACGAAAGGTTCGGACCCAATCACGCACACCAGGCCGTGCTTCTGAATGAGCTATTGAAAAAAGTGAAACTGAAGAACCTTGACCTCTTCGGATATGCGCAAGTGCAAGCATTCAACGTGCTCATCATGGCAGTTACTGCACATCCGGTACTCTCGGTACCTAAGGTCGACCTGCCATTTTGAGTGGATACAGACGCAAGTAGTTACCAAGTTGGCGCCGGATTATTTCAGACCCACGACGGTAGTATCCGCTAGCCTGTAGGATCCCGGTCACGCTCGGTACAAGGTGCCAAAAAGAACTATCCGGGAACCGAGAAGGAATGCCTAGCAGTAGTGCGGGCAGTACGCACACTACGCCCGTACCCACAGGGTGCACACTTCATAGTCCATACCGACCATGCTTTATTGCGGCGGGTAATGCATATCGAGGAACTCTCGGGTCGCCTTATGGATTGGATGCTTCGTCTCTTCAATTATGATGTCCATGTGGAATACAGCAAGGGTGTATAGAATAGGCACGCCGACGCCCTGTCACAGCTAGCAACGGTCGGAGAGACCACCGTTACAGTAGACGAAAACATCCCGTCTTTCGCCTTAGGCGACTAAACCAAGCCGAACGAGCAAGATCCAGAGGATCAATAGGAGGCTGATGAGGTCTCTGACCAAAACGAACAAGCCACAAACGCGTGGCACGAACTTCCGCTCTTGGGGACAACGCCCGAGGAAGTAGTCCGAGAACAGATGAAAGATATGCTCTGTCGCACGCAATGTGCCCGTCTTCCGAGGGGGAGAGAGGCTTTCCTTCTTGTTCGACCGCGAAGGGATGCTCCGGCGAACATCTTTGTAGCGAGAACAAATTGTGGTACCTCAGATACTGACGGGCGGGCTGCCACGCCTTAGCCATTACAATAAGCTCAAGTGACACCGCAGGGATCGACGCGTATACCATTCTATTCGGAGGAACTTCTATTGGCCGCCAGCGGCATTGGACTATTATGCCGTCGCGCGCGGATGCGTGTTATGCGCGAAAAATCGCGTCCTCATTAGGAAAAGCGCAAACAGAATGAAGTTGTTCGCCGCCCAGGCTACTTTATAGCCCGTATTGATTGATGTACTCGTCGACATAATACGAACTGGCAGTCGCAATCGATACTTGTTTGTTATCATGGATCGATTCTCGAAGCTCGTACGCACAGCGCCACTTAAGACTGTAACAGCCGCATCAATGGCAAAGGCATTCGTAACCCATGGGGTCTTCGTGTACGGTCGGCCGTCATACTTACTGTTCGCCAACGGAACACGGTTCACGGCGAACTTTTCTGAGAACGTATATAGGATCCTAGGGACTAAGAACTTGTTCAACGCTACGTATCACCCGCAGTGTAACGGCCAAGCAGAACTGTTCAATAGAACGATTCTCGCGGGGCTACGGCATTTAGTCGCAGAACATGCGAAAGATTAGGATTTGTTCAGCGATTCGCTGGCAAACGATTACAAGACACAAGTCCACTGGACTACCACGCTCGCGCCTCTTGAGCTTGTGCTCTCGAGGGCCCCGCCTAGCTTAGTTTTGAAGGCACAGCCAACCGTAGAAGCCTGCGGCTCCGCTGCGCAGTGGCTCTTCAAGAGGCATTCCTCGTTGCAGCTACTCATGTGCACTGCACAAGCATCACTGGACAAAGAACAGCGGCGGTACAAACGGAACCTTGATTAATATCATAGTCAAGACACCTAACCCATACGGTTTAGGTCTGTAATTTTCATACGGAAAAAATTCTTCGTCTCCACGAAGGAATCGAAGCATAAGCTATCGCCAGTGGCATTTGGCCCGTCTCGGGATATCAGCTTCGACGACACTACTGTCGTCATCCAAGAGGGACAAAAGCCTGGGTGTGTATCGCGCGACCGTGTCAGCATAGCACCCGGCCCCTCCGACCTGGCAAGACTCGAGACGCAGGAGGAGACGGTGCAACCAGAAGACCCTGGGAAGATTGGCAACGTGCGCCCGGACCGAACATGGACACGCATCTCAGCCCCGAGGGCACAGCGAAACTTTATACGTCCCAGGGAGACCTTTCCCTCACAAAGCGAAACGCTACTGGTAGTGCCGGAATACCCGACGGCCATCGAGTTCTTCGACTCCCACAGTCTCCCTAGCGCGACACTCTTACACTACGAAGCACTCAAAACCCCAAGCGGGCAGAAACCGACAGGGCCGCTCTGTAAGCCGGAGCGACCGAGGGCTGGCAACCTGACTAAGACAGTACGAGCAACTCAAAGGGTGAAGGGAAACCCGGCGTCGGACTTTACGGCCCTTTTTTCCGAATAAGTGATTGACATGGTCGTGGACCATAGCTATGACAAACCCGTCGAGCTACTCGTCAAAGATCAGCTCGTATGGATACTTGCCCGGCGAGGAGACCTGGGAGCCCATAGAGCATGAGCCGGGAAGCGCAGCCGCGCGGTACCTCGACGAGAGGAAGACCCCCTATACCGCGGAACTCGACAAAGCCCAGGTGGGTTATAAGTAAGGAGATCCGCCATAAGACTACATGCACGTTTTACACCACAGTGGACTTGTATGCCTCTGGGGCTACCCAGACGAATGGAGCCACGCGCAATGCCCCATCACGACCGGCGGACATTCGCAACCCAATGGTCACGGCGACCGTGTACCGCGTGAAGCGTCGCGAGAGAATGAGCGCTAAGTGCCTCGCAAACTCCAAGGGGGAATATCAAAAAATTGTCCGCATGGCATGCCAGACCACAAAGGCAATGGTCTGGAAACGAAATTATCCGTAGGGTGACACGCACAGTTCATCGCCGGAGGCGATGACAATCGTCGAGGCGTGAGGCCACATACCACGCAGGGCATCACCGTCGGGAAGCGCCTAGGGCCGCCGATCGACAGCATAAACCCGAAGGGTGAAATACGCACTTAATCGCGTGATACAGAACACGACACCATATCGCAACTTAAATGGCTCGGCCAAGAATGCAAAGGAAGTGATCGAATTGGGGGCCCTTTGCCCCCCAATCCCAGACTGCCGACAGGGATAGTGCATACGCACCTACACATGAAGCGCGGCGCCGACCGCGAGGAGTGTGCCGCCCAGTCTGAGGACCAACAGAAGACAGCGCACAAAGCGCCTCTCCAAGTAAAGGCACGCAACGGGTACGCACGAACGCGCTGGATTCCTTAGGATTGTGAAAAACACGCGCGCAATGCGCAGGCACGCCCCGCTGAAATGGGTCGTCCGAACATTAAGGGACGAAGTCCCACTTGCATACCAATCTAGCGGGGCAACGCAACAACAGAGCGCTGGTGGCCGACCCACAGCAGGCCCCAACGCGCAGGGCGCTTAATCGGAAGCCGCCGCCGGCCGTCCCGGCCGAGCCAGAATCAAACCTGAAAATTGTTTCAGATCTGATGGGATTTCAGTTCGTTCCGAAATCTTCGCTGTAATTTCGAAGTCAAACTGTGATGATTGCTCTGCCGCCGGGACGGGGCACCCCCGAACCTTCTGTACCACCGGTAGAGTGTCTATCTGAAAGGAGGCAGGGTGTACAGCCCATTCTGCCTCTGGCTGCGACACAAACCAGCTTGGCTGAACTCCCAGTCTATTTGGTGCGACACTCCTATCAAAAGGGTATGTGAGGTCGGGGCGCGGCGCGCAACCACAGAGTGCGCCAGCCACCCTCAGAAAGCTATGCCAACAAAATAGCCGTCTCGGCACGTTCAGCGACGCACTCCCAGCCAACGGCTGTGCAGCACGCGCCAAGCGCAAATTTCTCGCGATCCGCGTCGAGCGGCAATCGAAGCGCTTCCGCCACGAAGCACTGGCTTTGAGACCTCACAGAGGTGTTGGTCGTACAGTACTACTCGGGCATGTGCACAGAGTTCCAAACAGAACAAGTGCGTTTACTTTCAATTAATTCCGCAGATTCACGCTGTGCGCAATAGCTAGCAGCGCCCTGAAGTGCAGAATTTCAATACACTCCGAAGAGGTGGACGAAGTGGAACGCCTGCCGGGCTTCTCGATTCCAACAGGTCCCTCGGACGTGCGATCCATAGCCCACATTAGGCGCAGCTGTGCAGTAAGCACGATGAGCATGTACCGTAACTCCTCCGGGGCAAAACTGGCAACCAACAACAACCACCGCGAGTACGAATAAGTTGCGTAGACCGGTGCGAGGTCGGGCTCCTCCACAGTGTCCGCCCCCGCTGTCGCAGCACCCTCATGAGGCGCTACAGCATCGACGGCGCGCGCTGAGGGACCGCCGTCTTCTGATTCATCCTCCCGTAGGACGAGCGAGGCAGTTTCATCATTCTCAACCTCAGGCTCAGCCCTGACTTCGTCGACATCCTCGGTATCTTCTTCCCTGACGCATCGCCCCAAGGACCCTCAAATGGGTGCCGCGCACACAACCGTACGTAAAGACGTCCCTTCGGCTGTGGTGATGCGTGAGTGATTCACATGATCGTAGTACACAAAATTGCGAGAGACGCACATCCGACCAGGCGAAAACTTTGGCGCTTACCGCTTATGACAACCCCACTGGGCGCAAGTGGTACTCCAGTGCACCTTAAGAATCACTCACATAAGTTCCATGACCTCTCGATCATTGTCATCACCGCCAGGGGGCTGCGCCATGTCCAGATCCAGGAGCATGTACCAGTGACGACGCGGCACTCACCAAAAACGATGAGTACCGTACGCATTCCACAGGAAATACGCCGCCATATTCACCGCCTATTTCGTGAGTATCGCCACCGGCCAGCCTGGTACCGGGTCCTGCACAGTGAGAAGCCTTAAGAGCTGTAATGTCGGCTCCACGTCGGCCGAACACCCCTCCGGGACTCCAACGGATGCCCACCAGGAGGGCAATATGACGTATACCGACCGTTGCTAACTTCCGTGAGTATGTTCCGCTTTGCGGTCGTCACATGACAACAACATCCCGATACGGAAACGCGCCTTCGGCTCAAATCGCACGTTCTTAGACTACAAATAAATGGACGCCTTCTTCGTGTCGCGAAAATTACTGCGCAATACGGCATGGCGCCACACCATTGTCTGCTGGCGAGCACCTGTTTTGCTGGACTAGGCGCTAACTCGCTCACACAAAGCGGGTGGGTGTGGTTCATCGGACGCTTCACCACAGGTACGAAAGCACCAGGGATCAAACTGCAGAGAATCGGCGACGCGAGGGCAACCATGTAGAGTTCCTAAACGATCTTGGACAGCACGCATGGGACGCAGCTGCGCAGCTCGCAGGGAGTCCTGACCGGATTTGAGACGTAACGCTGAGCCTTGCACAGTCAGGTGGAACGCCCGGGTCCACGACTGCACAGCAGCCAAGGGCACACAGCCCGACTATATGCTAGCCCTAACTGCATAACCCCTGATGAGGGCCTCGTCTTTAAAGCCCGAAGGTCTGCACCAAAGTGCTCGCGTGAGTAACCTCGGCGCGCGGTACATCGCCCGTCCATGAGCCTAAACGGTTTCCGTCTTCGGCCGAACACCCTCGTGTGCATCCATAACGACAAAACCTCAGGCGGAAGACAAAACAACAGGCGGCAACCGCAGGAGACGTTATCCACGAAGCGCGGCGAACCCTTGAAGACAAGAACAGGCAATAGCCGCGACGCTAAAGAATACCTACCAGGTGAAGGATGCTCGTCGCTCCGACAGTTTCTAACTCCATATTTTATACTGTGCGTGAATCCGGCGCGACCCTCTCACGCATGCGTAGTGTGCATACGTTCCGGGTGAGACTTTGTAGTGCAATTACGGTGGTGACAGTGCGCTCCAACAGGGGGCTGTGAGCCACGCGCGGGGGTACAGTACTCTCTTTACAGTACGCCGGGCGTGCGGAAGTTTACTGCTGACTGTGTCTATTTTTTTTGCGTATTCATATAGCGCCGCGCTACCGCCGGCGCCATACCACTCAACTAGCTATTATTGGGTTCGGAGCTCACTTAGAGGCCCTCCACCTCCCGGACTGTGTATAGTCCAAGTCAGACTAGCTATCCCTAATATTAAAGATACGGGTGGTTTGCTCTACTTTATGCGCACAACTCATTCTCAGCGAGCCAACTCTTTGCCTACAATTTTGGCTATTGACTAAAGCAACCTCCCCCGTTGTCACTTGTCCGACCGTAGCGTTTGCGCTCGTTCCTTTCTACCTTTAAATTCCCTTGCTCCGGCTACTTGTCCCCTACGTAATTCTATCTTTATATCTATCGTCCGACTTCCCTACGTCGTCGACCTCATTCCTCCTTCAATCCTGACCGACTTTCCACCACGCCTTACGGCCTGCGGCCTTACAACCTGCGCCCTAAGGACCGTCTCGTGTTGCTATACTAACCCGCTCCTTGAGCTCCCAGTTACCATATCCTTTGGATACCAACAACGTTGATATCCTCCGGATGACACACGCGGTTTCGAACGTCGGTGGTGTCATAGTTCTCTCTATAGCTCCAGCCACTTAAGCCGCCGTAGGCCAGAGCCGCTCAGGGTGCATTGCAGAGCAGCGAGCGGGGATTTTGTTTCCACATATTCACGCCAGGGTGCAGTCGCAAAGAAATATGATGTGTAGTTAGTACGCAGTTGATTGAATACTACGTCCTGGTCAGCAACGAATCCTCGAGCGATGAACTTCTTCGATATTTCCAAAACGAACATTTTGGAGCCGGGTTCAACTTTCAGCGGAGGGGAAGCCGTCCACGATTTTTACGATTAGAAGGCTAACATTCCCTGAACAAGATCTTCCTAGAAAGGCATCGGAGGGGACTAGATTAAGAAACACGCTCCACGGCTGCATCTAGTCCTTGATTACGAGGTCCCGATGACGTCCAGAATGCACTAGTCCGACAGAGGGCTTCGACAGGGACTAGACGTCTCTGCTGCTTGTCCATCCAACCAGGACTTATGCGAATGAACCCTGGTCAGCAGGCCCGACTGATTTTATGCTCCATGTACAGTAATGGTTGCAATCCAAGGTCGGAAGGTTGATGCGGCTAAGAAGAGCGTTCAAATCGCATAGAACTCCGTAGTTGCGGAATCCTTTTGGACACCGTCTTTGTATTTGTTTCCACGACGAAAGAGGGAAGCCTCTAACTGCAACATGCCCGACTGTCCGTCTGTTTTTTCCCGGAGAAGAACTAGGATGTGATGGGTTCGGCCTCCCGTGGTACTGAGTGCGGTTAGAGCACTGTTTACAAGTCCTTCTCTGCGTGCATCCTAGATTCCGCGCCTCAGGCCCTTGAAACCAGCCAGCGAGGGGCGACCGAAAGTATGCACAGCGCGGTTTCTCTGTCACAAAGTCCTATGTGCAGGTCTGCAAACTTTTTCTGGTTCTTCAATTTTAACTCTGGATAGTTTAAGGTTGAATCTGGCGATTCTATTACTTGAAAACCCTTCTGCAGCTTGTGACGTGGGGTGTTGGTCACCACTCAAGCTCGTTTGATTGCAGTTTGCAGTTTGTTGGCCGTCAAAGGGCAGCTATGCAGTTTGCACATGAGAAATCGGGCAATTTCTGCCTCAAAGCCGATACCCAGCACGGTGCGGTGGAGTAAAATCACAGAATTCTCCTGCGATGGGGCTGCAGTTCTGTGTGCGGGATTTTGACTGCTTGCTCGGACTCCTTGCGGCTGTCGTCTGGCTTGTAGTTCGGCTTACTAGGCCGGCTCCGACGGCCTCTTCGTCGGAGCCCGGGGGGCTGGCATTACCATCGTGAAATATATCCATTTGATTCAGATCCAGGAGTACCTTCGATGGAGGTTAGTAGTGAAGGCCCTCATGTGTAGTCCAGGATTATGTTTGAGTCCCGAACTCGACCGACGAAAGCCTGAACCAACAGCTCTCCGGTGCTCGAATACCTCTGGCCTTCCATGAGCCTTTCTTCCCACGGGCCGATATCTCGAAAAAGAAGATTTTGGTCCTTTGCAAAGTATAGCCTTGCATAGCGAGCGCGCTCCCCAGGTTCTGACCACCTTCCTCAGAGTCCTTCATACGGTCTGTTACAGGTGTATCAAGACAACAGCCTCATCGACCAAAGTTTGAGGGAGCTTTCTTGTTCTTGGCATGCAGCCTCTTGCGTGCTAGAAAGAACCCAGAGTGTGTCAACAGCGGAGAACTCTGAGGAATACTGCTGCTTACCAAAGTATCTCGTCAGCAGCGAAACTGATTTATTTAACGTCTCGGTCGAGCTGGACATACTTGACGAAACAGATCGTCACTCTCCGAAGTACTTAGTTTGAAGCCTTGAGGGAACCGGTTTCATAGTGCCCCTGTGCAGGACTTTAATGGAATCGCACGTTTTCCTTTTCGAGGGCTTCGATAAAATCATCATTGTGGCAATGAATTTTGACTTCAGCTAGAGAAGGTGTGCAATGGACACGAATTCATCTTGTTTCGGAAGGAGCAGCAGTTTTGTCCATATCATGCAATTCCGCCACCAAAGTAGCAGGAGACCCCGTATAGGTGTCCTCAAAGTGAAGAATGAAACTTTTCGTTACTTATCTGACGTCGAGGGCACCGATCCATCCTCGCGGAAAGTAGTTTAGTAGTATATGTCAGAAAAAAACCTGTTAAGCTGCCAGCGACGGTCCGATTTCCCTGCAGCTGGTGTACTTAAATGGGGCTACTTCGAAAGCCCGAGAGAGATCAGGTGTTAGAACTATACTTCACGTCCATATGTCGTTCATTTTTGTGGCGGAAAAGCGGAGTATAGCTTTCATCGGGTGACGATGGCCTCAGCCGACTTTCCTAACACTCGTCTGTGTATGTCTGCGCCACATCATCTCGCGTCATTGCTGCCAAAGACCAGGGTGCACGACGAAAGAATGCATCTGAGCATACACGTCCGACACGGTGGCACGTGAACCTGATTTCTTTTCTCCGCACCCACGGCAGCGTGGATGGGAAGATTTGGTTCTTCGAAACTGCTGGGCAGCATTTTTACTTCGGTATACAGCAAATACCGCGAGTTCATGATTTTTCACGTACCAAGAACATTCTTGCCGAGTACAGGGGTGTTAGAGACCCTTGTTGGGTAGAAAGGAACGGAAAATGTATCGCCACCAAGAACGGCGAGAAGAGGTCACTACAATCAATCGTCAATTTGGCATCGCTGTATTTCTCTTCGTGTCTCTGGACAAGCGGAGGGCAGTCTAGAGGATCAAGATACAAGTTAATCCCTGTTGTGATTCATAGCGCCGCGGCTGGTCTTATCTCACGGAGTGGAGTCGTGCATCCGGTGCGTAGTATTGGGCTTGTATCAATGTGTAGGGGTTATGCATCCCCTGCGGAAGCCTCTCCACTCGTTAGAATCCTCTTCTGTTGGCAGCCGAGGAACGTGCGAGAAGAGACGCCCTCTAGTCGTCCATGTTCTCCCCAGATCTATCTTTCTCGTCGAAGATCTTATTCTCTCGAATGACAACGTTTCCGAGGCTTGGCTGCGTGTACAGCAGGTCGACATTTTGGTTTGTGTCTGATCGTAAACACGAGTGCGAGGAACCAAAACATTGCGAGCGACTTTTAAGAGCTACATTTATAACTTTTGGAGGAGCCTGGTATCAGCTTTGTATTTCCTGCACGTTTTCTGGCCCATTGCTTTTTACTGGTTGTCCCCGATGCCTTGCTGTAGACCTACCGTAGGTAGCAGTATTGCTGAGCACGTCGGATAACCCAGTGTCTGCTGCAAACGAGTGAACGTTCGCGTTTAGAGTAGCACCCAGCTGAGATTTGGGCATAGGTTAGGACTCAACTTGGGCGGATGTGGTGCCAAGGAATTCGGGAGCAGACATGGTGTCGGCCGGTTGGACCACTGTACTTACTCTCAAGCCCGCAATCTCTTAGATGACAGTCGTCACGTGGATATGTTCCTTGGAGGATTCAATCCATTTGTTGACACTTCTGATGACGCAGACAATCTACGGAGGGACGTGTGTACATTGCGGAGGTCACCCAGTTCGAAGGTGGGGTCGATTTCATTGATGAACCGTCGCGAGGCACAAATACCGTCCAGCATTTTACAGCCATCAGTTTCAGCTACCGGCGTTGTCTGCAATGTATTGTTCAGTACCTTTCTTCGTATTCTGGCCATCCTGACAAAGCCCGACTTCGAAGTTCTGAACACAGTATCCGATATGAGTGAGTCGTTGGATATTATAAGCATTATCACTTCCCAGATGCGGGAGGTCCAGGTTGTTCCAATTCTCATTCTATGCGCTGAGACAAACCCTCTGAAATTGGCGATAAGGCAGTTGAGATCCTTGTTTTGGTTACGTTGGTATGACCTCGCCTCGTTCAAAGAACGCATTAGTCGAGTCACATAAGCACTTCGTGAAGCGCTAGCTAAAGGGTAGTCTGTCTCCCATCCTTTTTGGCCTCGGTGATCTTGCTTGAAGTCAGTTTCACCCGTCTCCTGATGTTTGCCTGCGCAGCTCAGCTGATCTTGTCGGAGGTCAATATTGGAGAGCAGAAAATAGACTGTGTCAGCAAGTGCCTTCCAGGTGTGGTCGGTGGCTGTATTGTCTAGGGTAACTATGAGGCTGCCCGAGCTTGCGTTTTCGTTCCGCCAAATTTGTAGATCTTAACCTGGCTTGAATATGAACTGGTCATGCATGTTCCGTGCATTTCAGGATTCTTACGGTGAGCCCATGACTACGGTTCGTATCGTGAATCGTAGTGCGTGCCGCACTACTGTGAAGAAGACGGCTCCGAGGGAGTTAGTCTTATAACGACTGATTCCCCGAGTGGACGTGTCCTTTCTAGCTCGATCTTCCCGGCCCCTTTCTCTCCTTTCTTTTCTACATGTCACCAGGATCGAGGCTAGTCCTAGATTGTAGGCGGATAACCCCCGCGAGGCCTCGGGTTCGGGTCTCATACATTGCGATTCGGGCGGAGAGAATTAAACGGCGGGACTGTCGCCTGACGGCCCCTGCGCGTCATATCACAATGGTATGTCGTTAGAGTTCGTTGTACTTACCATTCCTGTCCCATCACCTTTAAGTATTGCTACCAGCTAGAGGTGGGTAGAGACTGCCAGGCTGACGCGCAGCAAAAGTGACGATTTCACCGATTGATCATGCAAGGAGCCAGGTTTTTGAAAAACTACGTAGCACTTCGGTTCTTTTTCGCTCCGTAAAACTGTGGTTGTTTTGCTAACTGCGTTGCAAATGCTGAATGCAAAGTTGTGACAGCTATGTCCTGCTAATCGGTGCGGAAGATTACTCTCCGCCATTGACCGAGATGGCAAGAAGTGTAAAGATTGTCGTAGAACTTTCACGGATATGGACATCAACTACGAGCGTGTCAGTAGTGCTATTGATTGGAGACTCCTCGTCAGAGAGTATATGGCAAAAGAAATTCTGGAAGTTATCGCCGAGGTTGGGCCCGTCCTGCTTTTACCATTCCACACAAATTGAAGACTAGATTGGGATGCCGTGAAATGAACGTGGACGTTGGCCTTGTCAGGCTCGTACAAATGAAAGCTCTCCATTTGATAAAAGACCACAAATGTTTCTTCATTTAGCCTTTTGGTTGAAGCCAACCGAACATTGCTGAATCCTTCCGAACCAATGCTGGAAAAAATAGGTCTCACTCCACCGCGAGTCGTGCACAGCCGCTGGCTCAGCCACCGTGCTGGTTTCGATAATTTTCTCCTCTGCGGCACCGAACCCCTTCTCGATAGCGTTTTGTTCATGTTCCAATAATGCCACGTTAAGAGGGCGCGTTTGCGGACAGTTGGAGGCATGAAGTGAAACTTGCTTCGAGACAACCACCAAAATCGAAGCTTTGGGATTCATCTAGGTTGTCGGTCTAATCGCGACGTGCTAGTTCGACGATCTCGCGATGCTGCTGAGAGGCATCGAGGGGTTGAGGGACCCAACAGCTGCTCGTGGTGGTCAAACTGGGCCTTGAAACCGCACTGAGTAGCTGCATACCTGCATTGAGTGCAGTGAAGCGAAAATTACCTCTGAGACAAGTGACTACAGGTGGAACGTGATGAAGGGTGTAAGCCCACAACTAACGATGTTCGGGTTGGAGTTGTATAAACATCGCTGTATAATCGCGGCAGTGACGGTGTGTGACTGCGGTACACACTGAGAGGAAGCTATGATGCCCTCCGTATATCACAACAGTTTTAACGGGACAGAAAGCTTAAATCTAGGTTCCGGATGAACGTGGTCATGATTCGGCATTAGTGGCGCCTGGATTGGTCTGGAGCTGACGTCTATAGCTTATGACGCTGTTGAACCAGCCATGACACATGGTTACACTCGAAGTTTATATATCTTTGTCGGACTGGTGTAGCGGTGATAGGAAATGACCAGACTCGCCTATTGTAACTCACACTTTGCACTCACGCGAACAGGGAAATTCGTTGTCGAGATTTGGGTGAGGTCTACCTGAGTTGTGGAGGCCGGCAAAAAAGAAATTCTCTGTCGACTAGCTCTTAGATTCAGATGTAGTTGATAGAAGTTCCGGTGCGACGATCTGCGCTACTAATGCTGACGTTATTGCCGCTACATGGATGGGTCGGAGAAAGGGTACTGTATCAGTTCCGCTATGATGGCCTTTACTCGCGACGTGATATTTCGTGATAAATTGATTTTCTCTGGCTGATTTCGTCCATCGTAGAGTGTAGAAATAGTCGTTCACAATAGTCGTACATGCTGTGGTGAAAAACGCTCGCAGGGCGGAAGAGGACATTTTGTTTGTTAGGCTCATGTCAGCGTGCAGCAGCAGTTCGAGGGATTAGTACTAACAGTACCGGTCGCAACAGGCCGCCTGATTGCGCCCTTATTTCTAGAAAGAGATATGAACGTCGAATTTGTCCAGTATGGAAGCTCAGCTTTCAACGAGACAGCTCTTTTCGGTATGCAATGGAAAGCTGACCATCACGGTATTCGAAAAAGTTGAGAACGTGTAGTACGGTGGATCTTGGCGTGGAGAAAAAGTTCACGTCAAATTTCGTTTGAGCGGCTGCGAGCAGTGAATATCCGCATCCAGTACCTACAGGTGGTTTCGTAGAAAAATACCCGGCGCATGCTGCATATTTCATGGCACGCTGCAATTCTGCGTCTTAAGTTGGGTATCTCAAGAGCACATTACGACCTCTACCTTGCTTTCGGGGATTACCCCTACCTTGAACCCTCCGCATTGTAGGTTCCTTCCGATAGACAAGTCTCAACTGTACTGAAGACTCCAACGCGCTCAATGCACTACCTATGGCTTTAGGATATCAAAAACCGCGCTTCATGGTGTCCGCGTACACTACCCTACCTAGAATCACACACGAGGTAAATTGCAGTAGACGAAATGTAAAGTTTTGGGTTGAATTTTTGGGTAGTATTGTAACATACTTGAGAACAGAAGATGTTTTTTTGTATCCCGCGGAATAAGTGACGGTCCGCATGATCTTGGAAAGTAAAAGGGGTTATGTTGTATCCCGCGTATGAAGTAGCCGACTGCATGAGTGCTGGTGGTTGGTATTTCTTTAGTGCTTTCTGAACACAGAACGCCTATGTCTATCGTGATGCGCAAACGCAGGCTCTATATCCCTCGCAAAATGGTCGCGGAGTAGAGGTGGGTTCTCGCATTGTACCGTCAGTCGAGAAAAATGCGCGCACGGACTCATCCAACTAGCACCACGTGGTTTGGGCCGAATTGTTCAAGATTGCAGCCAAAGGCTGAGGACTGCACTCGGGTCCGCGTTGTTTAATACGGCGCAACTTTTTCCTACGGCGTTCGGCCGTCTATAAGGGCAAGGACAAGGTCAGAGTAGATATCAATATTTCACTCCACGTGGGCTATAGCCGTGCTATAATCGGCCCGGACGGGACGGCAACCGCAGTCTTCTTTCGAGCAGTACGTCTGTCGAATATCGTAGGAAGTGTCGAAACAAAGTGAAGCTCGACTTGACGTCGAAGGTAGGTCTTGCAAGTGTATTTGATTGGGTTGAAAGGTAAGATATCTGTAACACCGGTACGCCCTCCCTACTTAAAGGGGCTGGGATCTGCTTATGTGAAAATACTTGGCCAGATTTATATCGTTTTTCTGGTCTAATATAGTCTATCCATCTACTCACTCGTTCTCAACAGACCATCTTTCAGTCCTTTTTATCGGAAGTATATCCCTAGTGTCGAGTTCCATTGGTTTTTGGACTTCTTGTTGTCGCTATAGCCCCCCTAGCTTTGTTCAATATTCCTGACGAACGTTCTCATGACCGAGCCGAAGTCTTTCTGAGCATGTATAGCGTGGACTGTGTACCAAGGCTTGTTTTGGCAGTGGCTGGTAGTAATCAAGATTGTTTACCCGCGTGCCGTTCACCGATTTCTTCCCAAAGCCACTTAGTCTTCTTTTTTTACACGTCGGCGATGCGAGTAAATCCTTGCGTTCCTCGGAGTCTGAGCCAACACATCTACGACTAACCATACCCGTCCGAGTCCTCCGGTCCGTGTCCACATCGGCGCAGCCAACTGCGTCCATATCGTCCACTTTTTCAGTCTCCTCAGCTCTTCTACTGCTTACACGATTAATAGGGGCCACCGTGCTATCCGAGGACTGCAGTAGCGCTCTTAGTGCCTATAGCACCTGGGCGGAGCGTCTTTCTCTTCCGTATAATGGACATATAGTAATGCATGGTGAATCCATCCGAATTCGATTCTCATAACTATGGACGGGGTAGCAGAGATATCCTTTTCAGAAGTAAAACGAGTTCGGTAGCTCCCCCATCTTCTCCGTCCTGAAAAATATCGCCGCTGCCACCTTTTCGCTTTCCGCCGGGTATGGAAAGAATTCTCAAGATTCCAAGGCCCAGGGACTCAACGCCTGCTGCCTCGCTCACGCTTGCGAGGAAACCAAACTTCTTTGGTTTGAATGTCCCGCAGATGTAGGTGTGTGTGTTTTGTGACAGGCAGTTCTCCCTCTTCGGCAGAACCCCACCCCTAGCTTTTGGTATGAATCGCTTCCTCCCAGATCTCCTCCTGAGCCTGATGTAGGCGCCAATTCAATTTACCCGAGTGTCGGGCCGCGCACATTTTCGACAAGGCCACACCAGATCTCATTTCGACCCCCGAGCTTTCATCCTCAGCCTCATTGCTCGGAACGAGGGGGCGATTTACAGGTCGCAGCCTACGGCATCGTCTTCGCCTTCCTCTTCAAGGACAAGCAGGTTCTACTGGGTCTCATTGGGCCCCTGTCCCCGTGCATTCTTCCTGTCGGACGTTCTCAAGACGAACGGGAAATCCCACTTAGCTGCGACATGGTTCCCCTTCCGTGTCACCACCAGTTGCCCTATGCTTTTGCGCGGAACGTCGGGACAATGAGCAAAAGTCTCGAGGGGAGTGTAGTCAAGGCGTTGAAGCTAACCTTGTAGGTTCTCAAAGTATGCATAAGCACTGTCTGGATCTCTATATCCTCCTGTGATATAGTCCTCCACGCATCAATCTCAGGCCTGCTGGGCTTCAAGATGCACGTATTGAGATCCGGACCCTCGAGCTTGCTAAAATTCACGTCACTAGACATCAAGAACTACAGCAGATAAATACCTACGATATTCTCGGTCATGATGTATCAGTGCGCTTGGAGCCTGGCCGGTATAAAAGCTGGCACGCAACAGGGCACCGGGTGATTCTTGGTTCGCACTAACTACCGCAGGGTACCGTCAACGGTAGCGGGCAGGCCAACGTACGCTAACGCATCTCAAGCCTCATGGCTTTAATCAGACGTGGGCTTGGCGTTAGTATTCTTGTCCGGCAGCTGTACCGTAATCCTATCGTAGAATGTGTATGGGGCATCTTCAGAATGTTCGGTGCTCACCTTGGCGACCTTAACCTTCTCGGCCATCTCCTTGCCCTTCACTTCAACCCTCGCCCTCTGCAGGATTTTTTTTGTAGACCTGCGCATCTGCTCTTTTACCTCGGTGGAATCCCCAGACTGCGTACCCTCCACAAGTCGAGTTGCCCGTCCCAATTCTGCAGCCGCACTTTCCCTGGGAAGCGGTCGTGTTCCGCTCGGCGCTGTTGGGACCATCTGCGAAGAAACCGAACGATCTGATGTGGTCGTGTGCAAATCGTCACGCTCATGAAAGGAGCTAAGTTAAGAACGCGCAGCACCTGGGGGCTTCATGCGAGCGAAAGGGATACTCATCCTCGGACGGAAAGCAAAGTGCTGTGGTTCTTTCTTTGGGATCCGTGTAGCACGGGACGTGTTGCGCTTGTCCACATCATCTCGATAATGGCGTTTTTTCAAAGACAAAGAGGCGGACCTGGCTGACGTAGAGCTCCTCGGCGAAAGTTATACAGAACGTAGGATGCACGATGGGAGGCTGCAGAAAGTGGTCGTAGAGCAGCCCGTTGGGCTTGCAATACTCATCGTAGGGCTATAATATGATATGAGGAAGCATGTACGGAGAGTCATGTGAGGCTTGAGAGGGAAACTTCCCGTCGCGGACCAGATTGTTGATAATCAGGGACGCGGAAGTTGCGAATAGCGCGACGTCTGAGGGCTTCTTTGAGTAGATGTGCGCGTCATTGTTTTGCCAGATTCTGAACGTCTCAGAGGTTAAGCTGTCGAATGCTCGACTCTCTCATCATTTTGAAGAAGCAATAGGTGAGCAGGATGATTTTCGCTGTGCGTACGTAGCAGCAATAGGTACACGGCGTCTTTGCGTACAGCTGAATGGCTTCCAGTTTAGATTTCCAATGGCCCTTCTGACTGAACACCAGTGAGTACATGTCGTTCGCAACAACTAGAGCCTGCAAGAACAGAACCACGTTCACAGGGTAGTGGAGAATGGAGTCCGGGATGAAGACCGGCCCGTACGAAAAGTATCACTCGGAAGTGCCGAATATGAATTCCGGATCCATTATGTTTTGGCCGTTTGAACATTGAAAACTGCACACGCAAAGGCGCTCATGACCTCATCCCCTTCCGTCGTCCTCCTGCTCGAGGATAGGAAAGACTTCGCGGTGGTGAAGAGCATTGACCGTGGTAAATTTCAAGTACTGCGACAATACCACTCGGTCCTTGATGGTCTCGCCAGCGACGTTCCATACTGCGGGATCGTCGCCGTGTGAGAGGATGGCCAAGAACACGTCAAGTTTACACTTGTACCTCTTCCGGAGTAGTTGGCCTGGAGTCCGCCGATTACGGCATCGGTTGTTCTATGGAGAACGCGCTATCGCGTAAAGACATGCGCAATAGATACATAATCGTCGTTAGGATTCTGGGCGGCCTTCACACGAACCGGGGGAGGACGACATCGGCTCTTCAACCTCCACAGGAGCCATATTGTAATCGGCACTGTCGAAAGTCTCTCGTGGTGAAGAGCGGTTGGACAAACGGCGCGCCTGGCCAGAGGTGATCGAATGTGGGCGCTCGCTGGCTGTGGAATGAGATTCGAAGCGCTGTGGGCCTCCATAAGCCTGGATCACCTCCGCCGGCGCCGCTGGCTGCGGTTCCCGCTCCGGCACTCCGCAGGACAGTGGCTCCCCGGCCAGTGTGACCAAATCGCGGGCAAGGGTCGCGACGGGACCATATCTGGTCATTTTTGGAGTCGAGCAGCATCGCGGAAAGGGCGACCGATCGGAACTGGGCAGAGCGGAGTTTGTAATAGGATGGCAAGGAATATATCTGAATATTCGTACGCGGGAAATGGTGTACGGATGACAGTAGGGAATGAAAACACAGAAAAGTGAATGTTCTGGTAGAAGAGGGGCAGCCATGGAAAGGCTGGAAAGGAGTGACCTCGCATGTCGGGAGGAAATAGCAAGGTGCGCAGAAAGACGCAGTCCTGAGCGGGTTGCAGTGCCCGAAATTTCTGTCTGGATAACATGAGAATGGGCGAGTCGGACTGGATGTTCCTACTGACCGCGGTACAAACCTGCTAATTTCTGAACACATGGATGCTGGGATGTACCAAAATGGTCCCAAGAAAACGACCCCCATCTGCGCATGTATTTCTTTGCTAGCGCACCGCCACGCATGCCACGATTGACATGCACCTATGTAGGTTGGCGTTAGTGTTTGAGCCGATCCATTCTGCGATGGCGGCTGCACAGCTCCGCAGGCTCCATGGAGAATACTCTAGCGTCTGAGTCCAGGACTTTCCGCCTCGCAGCCGTGGCATGGCCTGCTCGCAAAAAGTAGGTTCCGCCGTTGTAAATTTTAGTGAAGGCCGGTTTTCGGAGCTCTACTTACTTGGTCCCCAGCGTGGACCTAGAAGTTTGCTGCCCTCCACTAAATCATGAAGAGTTCTTCGCCTATCACAGCCTTACGTTTCATATGGATCGAAGCCAGGCTCGGTATACGTAGAGATTTCCGGGACAGTTACCGTCGATCCGCACACAACTGCAGGTTTGTGTCAGGCACTCCAAAAGTCGTACTGTTTCGCTCGCCTCTTTCGGTAGGCAAGTACTGAGCGTCATGGGCAAAGCCAGACAAAAAAACTACCTCAGGTGCGATGCAGTCTTTGTGCCTCTGACTATCACAGAACTACGCCCGCCTTTTCGCAATATTGTCCGTGCGGTTCAGTAAGTAGTGGTCGACCCTTCAAGATCCACATCCACAGCTGTTTCCGAACTCTCCTGCACACCGGCGCAGGTCTATATACAACAGTGCTATATGGAGCATGGGTATCTTCTGTGCTTCGCGAAATCCTGGTCCAGAAACAGTCTGGGCCCCATACCTTCGTATGTCACCGTTGATGGACATACCCCGATAAAGAACCACAGCAAGTCCAGCGCCCCTACTTGTGAGCTGCTTTTGTGTGTTCAGGACCGCACAGAACTTAGCCGGCCAGCTGACCACCGACGCTGGTGAGCAGCGCAAGAAAGTCAAAAAATCTCACAAGTACTTTGCAGTAGACTGGTTTCTGGAGTCCGCCAGACACTGCTACCTGCAACACCGGGGAAGAGCACAGGAATTTTAGTTCCTCCCGCACGCAGACACATTCCGAGTTATTCTAGCCAAATATCGGAAGGAAAGCTTGAGAACCTCCAACGAGACAGTTGTATCGCACGCGGTGCGCACAACGCATTCGCAAAAGCTGTGAGCGAGCCTAGAAGAGCTGTGCCGACGAAGACGTGATCCCTGTTGCACCCCATGAAGTGAAGATATTTCCGAACCCCAACGCCTACTTTTGTAGTCAGGCAAATACAAGTGAGAAGTTCTTCGGTAGAATCATCTTGTTTGGAGTACTGTGACATCGTCACGCGCATGTTCTCGATGCTCTTTCGTTTACGTCGTAGCCTCTTCAGACCGTTCTATTTCTCCAGCCTCCCCACCACGTTTCCAGGCTTCAGTCTTTATATTCCGTTCTCATAGTTAGTCGATGGTGCTTGCGAATAGTGCAGATTTCAGTTGCCTCAGTAGCGTACCGCGGCGAAATGCACCCTCGTCCGTATGGTTCTCGGCCAGAAGTGAACAACCTATCGCATGGCCGTAAGGTAGCAACTCTTTGCTATATCTGATTTCGTCGTGGAAGGACTACAACCTGGGACGTGTACCTTTGGTCGGTTCGCGATGGTAAACTGCGCATCAATCCACGGCCTCTCTTTGAACTCATTGGTACCGTCACTTCCATCGTCGCGCATATCTCAACTGAAATGACTCATGCTCTGGATACACATGCCAAACCATAGACGAGTGAAGTACATGATTCTATAGCCGGTTGTGTGAAGCCATGCGGTGAAAGTGCGGAAGAAGATGTCCAGTTTGCTTTGGTAGAGGACATCATAGGCAAAGATATCTGCACGCAGATCACTTCTGGTGTTGAACGAAGATATGTAAATAGGAGCTAGGCCCTACCCTCCAGCCACCGATCTAAACCGTCAGCGTGATGTTCGTCGACATTACATAACGTTCGGCTGTAGATACGATAACATGGCTTCACCACTCTCGGCGATTGCACAAGAAGGTCGTTCGGAGCATTCTCATCAGAAAGCAAGTCCTCCCACGCTTTCTTCGCTGATTTCGACACGGCAGTTCGACTCACTGGTTCCGTGTGCTCCCGAAAAAGGTCTCCCGGCAAAGGCACGAGTGGCTCGAACCTAAACCAGAAAGCCTCGGTACCTTGCCAAAACGGCTATCTACCATGGCACTCCGCCTGGCGCTCTTCGCCACCCGGTAGTTTCAGCTTTGTCTCCAGCCTCATCTGGAAAGACGAAAGCCACTAAGGCTACGCGACGCTTGCCTCTCTGGGCATGATAGTCGACGGAGATAATCGCCGACGGCGGCGCGGTCTCATATCTTCCGAATCAGCATCGGATGGGCAGTGGTCGATCTCAATAACCTCTGACGAGTACCGCCATCCTCTAGTGCATCGAGCTGAAGCTCTCAGTGCAGCGAAGCGTCCTTATTCAAGTGATCAGAGACCAATGGAAAGAATATATGTCGCTGAGCCCAGCACGCGAGGTGAGACCAGTCGCTGGAGTGCTTACCATGGCCCATCAATCTGTTTCTATCGACGACTTTGAAGGTTGTGACTGAAAAACTTGGCAACCGCTTGAGCTGCCGTGTCCCTCTCCGCATTTCGGCCCGAAGCTTCATTACTGCTCTACTTGTCCTCCAGACCTACCCCAGTATCCCCTTCCAGTGTGGGAAGATTAAAAATAAGGGCATGGCCGTCAACCTGTGACTTCAGAGTCACAAAGCACCGAAATCCAGGACGGAATAGAAAGTACGGTCCGACAAGCGCCTGGACATTGAAAATGGCCACTACGTTCGGCAACCTCGTCTCCGCTCTCCTCACCAGATTTACACCAAAAGGGAAGCAGAATCGAGTTTGAACTGTCCTCTTCAAAGCCAAGGCGACTTTACTGCGGCTCGTCGAGTAGTATTCGTTGGTCTCGTAGGAGATAGCGACAGTCTTGCAGAATCTTGAGTGGCCGACAGAACTGGTTTCCAGCCGTATCACCTTCTGAACCTGGCTCGTTCTAGAGTGAGGCTGCACTTCGTGTCGACGAGGAAGGACAATCGGTGGTTTCTCTTTGTTGGGGTCACACGCGCAGTCTATTGCACCGTCTGGGCTTTTCGCGTCCTGAACAAAATCGACACAGCCGCCTAGGATTTCAGCTTCATCTGCTCGCTAGCGACCCTGCCACAGACCCGGTCGTTGCATTCAATTGATGTCCTGAAGTTGTTGCCAGACTCGTGCTTCGTGGTTTTCATAATGCAGATGTCTTTAATTGCTATTGAGAACGCGTCATCCGCCGCCATAATGAGGAGCACCAGACCGACGTGCGGAAGTTCATAACGATGGGCACCGTGTTTCCCTGTGGGGAGGAGAGAGAGGGGATGGAGACAGATGAATTCACGTAGGCTGCTTCCAATCTAGAGACCATGATCAGCGGCACGTCTACGGTGAATTAGAAGAGGGCGGAAGGAAGAAAGACTAAGAATACTTATGGTACAAGGAGAGGCGAGTAGAGCACTGCAAGCAGCGGTGGAAAAACATCCTGGATGGAAGCACAAGACGGAATGAAGGGGTATTAGCCGCGAAAGCAGCGCATATCAATTGAATGTATTTGTATGACGACCGTGTCACGTGCCCTGCTGTAAGAGAATGGCTGTAATCTCTATATTGCGCACAGGTATGACAGCGATTGGGATCATTTTGCGTTCGCAACCGGTCGTGTTTTCGTTGCGGAAGAGCGGTTCTGACCCGCTGTGCTTGGTTCGCGAAAGTCGGAGAAGTATATGGAATTAGTAGGGTGGGCGACGGTGACAGTAAGGATCGAAACCGGGGTTTGCTCATATGGAAACACATGAGCACATGGAAATGAAAGAATGAACAAGAAAGACGTTTCCCACCCTATTATATATTTTGGCAAGAGAATATTTCAACCCTGTCATTTCTGTCACGCCCGAAGTGTTGCCTTTCATTGCTTTCTTGATTGTCGATTTCCCCGAAGTCAGCCATTGTCTGCACACCCGCCATTGACGATACTAATACCTTAAAGTTCTACACTCGTTTTCATCGTGTCCCAAAAATTATAGAAAGACGACTCCATGTGCCAGCTGCGACTTGTACCGAGTAAGTCAAAAAAAATGCGACATAGGCTTCAAACTTGTGCTTTTGTCCAAGCCTCTGTTTCCCTTTCCATTCCTGCACAGTACGGCGCTGAAGATAGCTATATTAGGTAGAGGGCGAGATGGGGCTGGTCCGATTCGCAGGCCTAGGAGGTGCAACAACGAGCAACTCTACGAGGAAAACAATGGCCCGTGTGCAGCCATTTCTGTAAACGTGCTAAACCGCCGCGGTGATACAACTCGGCCCCAGCCGTACGCCAAGTTTCCAGGTGTTAAACAGCCCCAAGCAGTGAGGCCTCCGTTTACGTTTGGTGTCGCGGCAGAAGAAGCCGATAGTGCCGCTTTTATTGCCACCCACAGTACTGTCACGTCAACAGCAGCTCCACCAGGACATGATCAATACCAGTTGTTTTCGTTTTCTAGTTCTGCTGATAATGGGTGCGGCTCGAGCATATCCAAGTTCCCCGTCGGGGACAGGAATGCAACCACATCGCTTGTCCTCAATCGTTGCATTGCCGCGCCGAATCCGTTGCGAATTCTCAGGAAACGAGAGTAGATTCGTCGCGCCATCTTCCGTATGACTTGTGCATCGGAGGGGAGACCCTCTTCCTGGCTGCCTCTCTGCACGCGGTCATGGGCAGGTAATGAGAGACACGCGGCCGCCGACCCAGATGCAAGCTTTGGCGAACAGACAGGAATGCTTTAGACGGCGTTCGTGAAGCATATCGACGGACTTCGGTCCAAGCACAGCGAAACTACAGTTTGCAACGCCATAGTCAACGACTATGAAAAGATTAGAGGGCAGGATGATTGTCAGCATCCCGACGACAACGATACGTATACGACGACATTTTCACTATTCATGCGACTAATCGCTGAATTCGACGATGCAAAGGAGCGGAAAAAGATCACATCAGTGTCTTGCGCGATTTCTCTAGTCTTGAAGCTTGGCACGACCCGGGCAGAACCAGGATCTGGCCGGAGTGCCATTTGCATGACACAATTGATGGCACAGTACTTTGGTGTCGCCAAGAGCATGGAAAAACAGACCCTTGAGCGGTACCCCAGTAGAATTGCCAGGTGGGGCCCAGGATGTCCTGTCTCCGTCCGGAATTGGCCGAATCGCTGTACGCTATGCCTGGCAAAGAAGTCTTCCTTGGACGGCATGGAGCGCGTCGTCTGGAAACTACATGGATAATAGTACTGTGCAATTTTGCGCTAGAACAAGGCGACGAATCTGATGGGAATCGTGCATGTAGAAGTCGGCGGCAGAAACTGCTCGATCATGCCCATTGCTGACCAAATTCGCCGCGAGTGCGAGAAAGCGGTTTAATGAGCCTATAGTGTATGTGCAAGGAGAACGGAGACGGTCTGTAGCGCGAGGCATGCGGGGGAAGGAAACGTTATGATTGTGATGCCCCAGTGACTTCAATATTTCTACTCCAACGCTTCAAAACTTCTGATCGCATCGAGTCGCAGCTAAGGGGAACATTTACCGGACAAATATTAAGAGCGGGGGAGGTTGATATGTCTGAAGGGGGAAGGAGTGACTGCATGCTTTTCACGGTCGCGAGTGAGCAAGACGAACAAATATACTGCTACTACTCCAACCCAGGTGAGGTGTATGATCTTGAGTAAGGGTAATCTACTACAAAGAATCTTTGTAGAGACGTTATCTTCATGAGGTTCAAGACTACCAGGCTGAGCCCGATGGAACGTATACAAACGGGTCCATCTTATATCCACATTAGCTCCCTGCCTGCCTGCCAGCACTGGTATACTAGCGCAATCATTCTGGGGGCGTCAGGGGCCAGGGGCAACGCAATGAAAGCCCGACGTTATACAAGTACCCGCCTTTTGTTCCCGCCTCGATTGTAGACACAATTTCCGGCCTTTGACGCCCGGTTGTTCCGGAGAGGTTGTTTCGTTCTGGTTTTCTGCCTCGGGTAATGATGCCTATCTCAGATTATCATGTGCCGCAGCAGTCTGTGGAGGAGGGTGGCGAGGATCTCGTAAGAATTCCCTGTCGAGTAACCACGAATGTGACAAAAGTATGTCGAAAAAATATTTTTTATGTAGCGATGACAAAAGCATGTTTCCCGGTACACATTCCGGATATGCTCGTGAGTGTTTTCAGTTGTTATGCCCCACGTGTAGACGGGATACCAAGGACCGAAGCAGCTACCGAATGTGGCGTCTAAATTGTAAGTGAGTCAAACCATACCTTTAGATGACTCCTCGCGCTCTCTTGTTTGCGCAGAATACGATTAGCTGTCTGCGTACAGAGGTATGGGACGGGAGCAAGCTTTGTTAATACGTCGGTACTTACCTGAATAGTTCTCATTGTTTAGCGTGTAGTGCTAGCGCGGAGAGAATGGCGTCTCAGCTGGAAGGAATGGCTCAGGGAGGAGTGGGGTTGGAACGAGGTCTCGGCGAACCTAGGTGTTTTAGAAGTGATGGTACTGTGCGTGGAATTATTTGGCGAAAACAAAGAGTCCCGAATTTGACCCCGTCGCTGGAGCTATCCGGATGACAGCAGATGCTTTGCACAAGCCAAATCAGGGAGAAACATGAGCATAACCTCCCTATCGTAGCACCGTCGATAATGGGACAGACGTTTTCGTACCCTCGACGTTCTCAACTGTAGACGACCATACGGAGATGGCTTCCCCCGCAACATTGAGAGCGCCGACTGGGCAAAAAAAATCCCTCTATCCAATAAAAGCGAACGGGGTGGGGTACATTGCTACGTGCCCACGTATATGGACGAGAGAACGAGCATACGACACGCTCGGAGGATATGTAGGGTATTTTGCTTCAGAGACCAAGAGCACGACGCTGAGTCGCTGCAATTGTCATGTGCTGTAGGCTATCTTTGGGTAAGTGCGCTGAACTGAATGTGTCACCAACTTGGCCCGGGCGAAGGATACCATCGTCAGGGCTACAGTTGTCGACGAGAGGACTGGAGTAGCCGAGGACAAAAGCACTTCCATGAAACGTAGTCCGAACGGTGCCACAGGTGCGGTGCGAATGATGGTGGAGACGCTCGGGGCTGAAAGCTCGGAACGATACAGCTATAACTTGGGTACTATGCGCGGTAGGAAGTGCGATGTAGATAATGGGAGGTTCTTCCCGTACCGTGGAGGATATTGTGGCGGTGTGGTGGTGTCCGTCATTTCCATGTAGTGGCATATCGACGGTCGTGAAGTGAGCGTGTCGATGGAGTCAAGTTCAGAAGCCTTTCCTATCAAGGTGGGCCACCCGCGCGTAGTTAATAATCATGTCGAGGGTTGTGACAAGGTATGATTGAGAAAAAGAATAAAAACTGGGTTCGAAGCGTGGAAAGGTTTCCGCAGTGCTAGATTGAATGGACGTTCTCGTCTATGTCTGTATCCCTTCATTTAGAGTTGCGCTGGTATTGATGCTTGGTCAATCTGTGAGCCTTTCTACGGTCAACCGCATGCGGGTGTTGTGAGCCTGCGGATTCGCTCATGTCATCTACAGGGTGGGTCAGCATTTGAACCATGGTGGTCTTGACCCTTGTTGGGCGGCGGTCCACAAAGACGCGGGGCATAGACACTTTGCACATATTGGCACGCCCCTCTAGGTTGTCGAGCTTGGCGACGCTCTATCGCTCCTTGATGCCCTGACTCGAGCTCGGTATACTAATTTTTATGTACTGAGCACAAACCGATGCTAAGTGCGCGGGGCTAGATTCATCACAGCAATGGCCTATGATTCCTGCGATAATGAAACAGACCATACCAACGGACCTCTAAGTCTTTCGCCTTCAGCATGCTGCGGACTCCTTCGCCTGTCACAAGTCCCTCCAGGTGGCTTCATCTTGGGGAGAGCAAAACGTCGACGTAAAGGCGAAGAACATAGGAATCTCTTTCAATGACAGCCACGACTGTGGTAATTTCATGAAGGGGCCCCGCACTTGAGGTTTCGAACTACGTTCCAATTGTACTTGAGCAGAGCCGACCATAAGAAATACAGCTGTCTCGACTAGCTCGGGGAGGCGAGAGGAAAAGGCATACAGCGGATCGCAATAGGAAAGGGCGTGAATGTTGGGACGAGAGTAAGACTAGGGGAGCGCGCAAGTCTCTAGGAAGAATGGGATTCTCTGGAGAGGGGAGACCGAGAGGTTTCGGTGCGCCTCTGTAGTACTAGGTCGTGCAGGACCGGGCCCATCGGTTGGTGACTGAACAGCAGCTTCGACCTCGAGGTCGGCTAATATTTTTGAAATAATGGGCGATAAAACTCGTGGTGTGCTTCGAGAACGAAGGGCAAGAAGTGAGGGGACGTAAAGATGACTCGCAATGGTGACAGGGTTGGCTAAGCTAGGTATCTGACGGAGTGCTGATAACGTCCTTCGCCATGCTTATGTCCCCCTTGTAACTTGTGTGAGCCGGGTGGCAATGACGGAGCGGACTGAAGGCATCTGACCATAGGAGGCCTTTGCAGCTTTCAGATACAATGTTGATACAACAGATTGCAGCACGGGGTAAGGTGGAGGGGTCTTATTCTTAGATGCGTGGCTAGTGCAAAAGAAAAAACTGGCGTCGCAGCTTTTGTCATTGACGGCCGGAACGACCTGAACGACAACGAAGCCAGTAGTACTTCTCAGGGACGTGACGCAATGGCCGTGGGGAGTGCCAGTGAGCTTGAGGAGAGGAAGATGCGCTGGACTGGCAACGACTACGATATTCCAAACTATAATGGCAGGATCGGGCATATTAATCTGTATGTATCCTACAAACCAGAGCCTATTGGACGTCCGAATGTCTCAGAGAACACCAATGAGCTTCCCCTCCATGCCTACTTCCGTGAGGTCCACAAAAAGCTAGCAATTCTTGTTAGTTTGTAGGATGTGAGCGATGGAATGCGTTTCGCGCCGCGAGGGCCGCCACAAAGGTGAGAATTACCGAGCTTAATGCTAAGTCAGAGTATGGACTTTTCGGGCATCTGGATAGGGTTCCGTAACGGAGAGGTTTTCAAGTTTGTCTTGCTGCGTACAAACACAAAAGTCGCAGACAAGTCCTCATGATCAAGCTCATTCTGGGCAGTAGGAATTGTTAGGGATCAGCACTATTTGACGAGGACATCCATTCCCCATAGTACAGCAGATCCAGGAGGATATCCTTTACGACACAGAAGGCCTTGCCAACCGGCTGCAGCCCGGCAATCTTCTCCGTATCAGCCAGAGAGACGGGGTGGGTCGACTGAGGACGTCTGTCTTGCTTGTTGGCAACTACGCATCCTGCGTGGCACGGGAACTAGATCACGGGAGGGAGACGCACGAGAGCGTGATCGAAAGAGGCAATGTGCCCGAAGTAGGCGAAGGGCTCTGAAGCGAGTGTTTTTAGGGGATAAGTACAGACGTAGTTAACCAATCGCCGTATTCAAACTTAACATTACTGCCTATTTTTGGAACGGCAGTGCGCGTCTGTAAACGAGTAGGCACACTGACAAAGCTTACAGCGCATTCTGAGGGCCGGAAAGGGGCACTGTGCGGAAATAGGCTGGCAGAATGAGTTGTATCATGGAGAGGTGCAAAGTCTGCTACTGTTCGAGGTGTGCCCTTGTGTTTAATGACTACAAAAGAACAAGTTCCATGGCGCGCACTATTGTCTTAGCAAATCCTAGTACAGGTCTCCCGCACACCAGAATAAACGCGGTAGAAAAGCAGCCGCCCGTTCTACGCACACGTCTATCGTTGGCTGCGTAGGCAAAATAATGAGGTGTACTTGGAACCACGTACTACTCTGAGTGGTCGAATTGGAAACGCAGCGAGATTATTTTACACGTGAGTGACAGATCTCCAAGCTCTGGTACGGTCCACAGTAGTTCTGGTATCCGAGCTGTGAAGCTATGGAATGCAAGATCCTGGCACTGGACCGACGTGAACCGCGACGAAGCAGAAGTTTACCTCGTCAGATCTATAGAAGTATCCGTATATCACCTCAGCCTACGATGCGGCGAGTTCTTCTTCATGCTGATGCGACAGCGTGTGGAAGTGAGCTGCGCGATTTCACCCCATTAGCCGCATACGGCTATACAGGCAGGGGGGATGGATAACACTTGTGGCCGGGTGCCGTCACCGCAACGAATTGAAGGTTGTACGAGATGGGCGGTGTGGCTGGGGCGAGGCAAAACGTGGCATACTAGATGTAATGCGGGGGCGTGTGGGTTCTTAGAGGTGCAGAGGGTGAGTGACTATGGGTGCTATGGGTCCGTACGGGTGTGGACTACATCGTAGGATGGGTGTGATGCTTAGTGCGGCTGGAGAGTTGCATGACCCGTGGTTGGCAGTACAATGGTATTGTCACTAGAGTCCAGAAGGGGCGATGTTAACGAAAAAAAAGGAGAATGGTTGGGTGCCTGGATGCAAAAAGAAGCAGGCGCTGGGAAAGACGTGGGATAAGGACCGAGATTGGCACAAGATGGCAGTTGACGTGCAATGTTGAGGGCATGGGCAGCTGCAACAGGAAATGGGCGGAGAAGAATTGGAATGGTGAACCGTCGTCATGGTCGTATCATAGGTTTGTGCACGTACTTCACCAATACTGCAACTGTCCGAGTATGGAATTTGGGTAGAACTGGATTGGATGTCCACCAAACGACGCAGAATACACTTGTTCTACATACGGTAGGATCTCTTCGTATCGGTATTGCCTTCACATGTGGAAAAAATGTGATGCCGCGCACTAAATCAGGGGATGTGATTCCCCTTACACCAATAGCCTCTACGGGAGAAATGCACGATGGAATTCATGAGCAGTAGTATATCGGTGAGCGTTAATGGAGCGGCCTTTAAAAATCTGCAATACTGTGAATGCATTTACTCGGTCTGGACGCCCGCCTTGTGAAAGTCTTGATGTATTCGTTCTGTAGTCAAAAGTCGACTTGGTGTAGGTCCGAGTGTCATAAGACTACACTCGTAGTTCCGCTCGGCGGAAGTCACGGTGCAATAGTACTAGTCGTTGTTCTGGAGATGTCTCAATGAACCGTGGGCCTCGCGACATCTCGTACTGCATCTGAGCGACATTCGCTTCCACACCCAATACCAAATCCATTTCCAGAATTTCTTTCCGTAGACAGTGTTATCGATATGTCGGGAGCCTGTTCCTCAGACTCTCGCTGAGGTTTTTTGTCACTACGCAAATCGAACGAGTCGAGTAGAAATTCGGCAAAATCTGTAGGCTATTGAGTCATCAGGACTGGGCAGCTCTCCGTACTCTCTGGAGCATAATCTTCCCTTGATTTGATCTGACGAAACATGGAACTCACCGTCATCGTTGCACTACACGTAAACATATTCAGTATGTCCTCAGGCGAGCTGGCCATCCAGAACGTTTGTCAAGCAGACAGGTCGGTCGTTCAGTTTGAATGCATGCAGTGATTTATGCACATAACCTATCTCTTGCTATCGGAAAGTACAAAGCGGTGATGTTGTAACTTCATGTCGACCCGGAATCCCGACGGCGTGAAAAGGCCGCAGAATCCTTCTTCAGCAACACCGCGTCAAGCAGCAAGACCGATTGGATACCACGAAGACACCAACAGGGATGCGCGTGTGAGTGGCCCTAACCACAAAATATGTTTGCAGAAGTCGATGTAATATGGGTGAACACGGCCTCATGACCAATAGAGTGGTCGGAAGCACTATCAGTACCAATTGAGAGACGAAATAGTTTAGAGCCACTCGGAGGGATAGTCATGGGAGGAAAACGATCGAAGTAAAACTCCCAACTGGTAGGAGCATCGTAATATCGTCCATAAGTCAATCATGGTTGGAGAATTGCCACTCGTCAGCGCTGTAACAGGACGATGACGGTCTTTTCTGTTTCCAGAGACGGGTACAAAATCAACCAACTGCAGAAGCCTAGTAGACATCGAAACCATCGTACGTTTTCGAAAACTCCGTAGGTCGCTGAATCTTTTGGTATCCTAAGCGGCTGCGTTCATCTTGCAAGGCTGTTTTTTGGACTGGTCCCAGCTTCCGGAAAAAGAGTGTGTTGGTCTTTGCCGTTCGAAGAGCGTCCTTGTCCGCGACGTCTCCGTTTCTTTAATTGGATGCTGAGGTCGACTGCGTGCAGTACCAGGCCAAGTAAGACCTCTAGTTTACTACACACATTGCAGTTCCAGATCTAGTACTACTAAACCCGGACTTCTACAAGGACGACGTCTTAGTCTAGTATCAGCAGACTCGGTGTTCCACCAAGTGGACGTCTGGGTCCAGTAGTACTAGACCCGTCCTTCCACCAGGTGGACCTCCCGGTCCAGTAGCGCTTGACTTGGGCTTCCACCGTATGCACGTCGAGGTCTTGTAACAGTAGACTTCGAACTGCAGTTTCGAAATTGCTAGTCTAGTAGTACTAGCTGATATATTACGGCCTGGGCAATTCCACGATGCAGTGACACTGCGCCGCGAACTGCGACGTCTAGATGTCCATCCCTAGTTACAGTGCACTACAACTGCACTTTTTGCGGTCCCAAATGCAGTAAAGCTGCACATCGCACGTAGTAAAACTAAGTGGAACGTTCACTGCGTCGGCCGAACGCCCAATCTAGTTCGACAACCTTTGCGTACTGCTACATCAATAATGTTTGTAGATTTCTTAGACGGGCCTTCTTTTTCCACATCATGCCCAACCATCATCACTACTCCCTCCCCCGCTCCATCTCCAACGATTCACGATGTGTGTCTTCCATTGCACGTCACCTCCATCAGCACGCACTTCTCGCCTTGCATCAGACACCACACGTCTCGCTACTCTGTAACGGCACCTCCGATCCAGACTACCATCCCTTCTAGTTTGCACCCTCCACCCAGCCATATTCCGCTCTCTGTCACTCTCTCTACCTCCAATAGCCTGCACCCCCCGCGTCGTATCGCACTTCACCTCTAACAACCCGCACTCCCCGCATCGCCTCGCACTCTGTTTACAACAGTACGCACTTCCCACATCGTGTCGCACACTAGACAACTCCCCACTCTTCAGCGAGGGCGCCCACTCCCCCCTCCACCTCTTCCGATTCCCACACCGCACCTCACCATCAAACACACCCCCTCAACCTTTTAACCTCAAATAGCCCGCATTCGGGGAATCGCATCGCAGTCCACCTCCAGCATCCCTCACTTCCCAGGTCGCATTGCCCACGCCACGTCTCACTTCATTTCAACAATACCCCCATCCCGCGCACCATCTATTCCAGTTTGCCCTCCGCACCGCGCCGTTATCCGCACTCCCTCCCCCTTTTTGACTCCAAAAGGCCGCACTCCCCGCGTGGCATCGCAATTCACCGCCAGCAACACGCACTTCCCGCAGCGCGTCGCGCAGCACACATACCTCCCCTCTTCAGCGACTCCACCCATCCCGCCAATCACCCCTTAAAGTTCGCACACCTCTTTCTATCATCATCCGCACTCCCTCCCCGTTTCCACCCTCCAACAGCGAGCACTCCCCACATCGCATCAGATTCCACCAGCGACGGGCCACACTCCCCGCATCGCATCGCATGGCACACCTCCCGCGACTCTTCGACAACTCTTCCGATCCCGCCCACTATACCCTCGAAGTTGCAAACCACAAAACACTACGACCTGCTTTCCCTCATCCTCTTGGCCTCCGACGGCCCGCCTTCCCCGAAACGCATCGCCCTCCGCATCTAACAGCCGGCATTTCCGGCATTGCGTGGCGAATAACACGTCTCGCCGCTCCTCATCGACCCCGCCTATCTCATTTGAGCTCCTCGCGCCCGTACGAATCCCGTTTCGAATACGCGCTGCTTACCTGTCCATGCCATCGCATCGCAGGGGAAAACCGTCCGTCAGTACTTTCTGTTGACTGCAGGTTACCTTCGCAGATTTCACAACGTGGACTCACACGTCGCTGCAGTTTAAACAGGGCCTGTAGGAGGCTCTTACACTTCATAGTTTCCCCGCCGTCCATTGAAACTACCCTGTACATTGCGAAATTTCAAAAATCTTTCGGTAAGCGATATCTGAGTATCCGCACTTGTCCACACTCACCTTTTGTTGTAGTAGCGTGTAGCTTATGCACGATGCGGTCTTTTCGGCACAGCCGATAGCGTGTGTGCTTGTCGAATAGCAGGCCCCGTCTTCCACTTTGACCACTCCTGCGTTCACGAGACCTGTACTAGGTTCCTGTGAACGCGGTAGTGCTTGCGAGCAGACTTCCCTTGTTGTAGTTCATAAAAGTATGTATACAGCTCCACCCGTGGTTGATGTCCTTCCGCTTCGCTCTCCCAACACTTTCGCGAGCTCTGTGCCGTGCAGCCATCTATGCCATTCCGCATTACGCGCGGCGAAGTTTGGCACTGCGTCTACTTGTCCTCCTTTATTTACTCCGCTACCAAAGACGAGCAACAGTGTCATTTCCGAACTTATTGATCGACCGAGATGGGCCGTACTTCCACGCAAGGTTTGCCCGCCACAGAACACCCTCTCGACTGTGACCATAACGTTCTTTCCGAGGAGACTCTCGCGCCTCGGAGTCCTTCGCTCCCATCATGTTTCAACCTCGTGCACAACTATCTGCTCGTAGGACCACCGTCCTCATACAATTTATCGCAGTTTCTCTTGCCGGTGTAGGGAGGGCTGGCGGCTTGTGCACGTCTCCGGGATCAACTCCATCCGGAGCAATCACGACTTCTCTCCCGCGCTCTTTGGAGACCGCGTTCGCACCTCACAAAAGTGTTACCGTCTCCTACTCGCGGTTGTCGAAATGAAGCTTCACCGTCAGGGTTTCTCTGGTATTTGTGTCTTGGGGCACAGGGGTACGTCCTTCGGGGCTGTGTACTTCCGGAGCCATGTCGAGATCGTACAAAATGAAGTAGCGCAGGCTAACACAGAGTTTTGCTACTTCCGCTCTTGTGGCGACCACCCGCAGAGCAACGCGCACCTCATCGCATAGCCGCTGCAGACTTACATGCAACGAGGAGTTTGTGAAGACCTGGAGAAAGAAGTGATGGGTGGCGAGCTGACGGATGTCATTTGGGAGGCCGGGGCGTCCTGGACCCACTCATTTCTAGATTGCATACCGATCTATACGGATGAATCCGCCATTAAACTCTAAGAAAGCGCCCTGGTTGTGTATCCCATCCAGATCGCTCTCCTCAACTTCGCTGCCGCTCTCGGCCAACGCTGCATAATGTCCCAGCACACCATTGTTGGTTACCTTCCCGTCGAGCCCTTTCCCACCGTTGACGACAGAGACTTCGACGTCCTTGCACCTTCTTTGACTACTCGTGCACCGGACACCAGAACGTCCATACTACACTCCGCCCTGCACTCTCTGCTCTCACTGCTATATGAGAATGCCTTCGTGCGCTGCCCTTGCCCAGACGCCTACCATCGTTTTCGAAAATGTCACACAGTCCTAACCAGGTACTGGTCCAACAAACCGGCGGCGAAGGTCATCATCGGCACTAGATCAAGGACAAAACATAGGCCACCCTACGACAGTCGCAAAATAAGTCCCATTCTCTTCACTTCTTCCGCGTCATTCCGGCCACGCAACACGACGCCCACCATCCAACTTCGCAGAAAAGTAGGCGACTTCGAGGCCGGTGGCAATGCTCATGCATTGCTGCGCAAGCTCACTCTGGCGCGTGCTCGCATCTCACAGGTGCAAGAAAACCTTGCGATCTCCTACGTGCGTATATTGCTGTCCTTTGTGGAAAGACTCCTCCTTCTTCCGTTCAACTCTCATCTCGACATGACCTCCATTTTTGACTTGGAACCGCTGCACAACTTCGACCTCCGCATCTCCAAGATTATACAGACCCGCATACTTCGTACACTCGACTGCTCCGTCCTATCTACAAGGTAAGCTTCGGCCGGCAACTGTGGCGAGCAGTTCAGAATCATCCCCACTGCCCTCCGTCGCAGAGGGAAACACGGTTTAGGCTACCGTTCAGACGTACTCCTGCGTTCTCGGCCTTCACGTCGACTTCTTCGCCTCCTGAAAACGCATTCGCCTGAACAGACTTTACGGAAATGAAGCAGTTTGCAGCTTGCTGGCGGGCAAACATTACCAGCTGGTTGATCGGGTCCTTCCAATTATCTCACGAAGCATAGACCGTTGCTGTATTGAAGCTAATCCCGCGCCCCTCGCGTGTACTTGCGGTCGATACTCGGGCATTCTGACACTGAGCTCGCGACAGGAAGTAGAGAAGCACGGAAGCTTCGCCGACGCTCATGAACTGAACGACCGTGTCAAGAAGTTTAAAGACGTCGTGGTCCATATCTTCGAAGATCACCACCCGACCAGGCCCATCACCCTCGAGTTTCATTTCTTCACTCACCTTGGCGATGCCATTCGCAACTTTGGAGGGCTATAACATCAAGGTGCCGGTGTTTTGGAACAGTCTGACACTGCTTTCAAGCAAATTTATCGCGGCACCTCCAAGCGAAGGGCAAGAGCCATGGACGAAACCGTCTGCCGAATCCAGCACTCCGAAAACCTTGCTGAAGTTCAAACTCGGGTCGGCTCCGTCGCAGAATTGCGTCGCCGCAAACCTCTCGACAGGAATGAAAACGACAGGGATGGATCGCGTGTTGTCAGTGAAGGCCTGAGAACGTACCTCCGCGAACGTGCTCAACTGAGAACCCTAGTTATGACGATTCTCGCAAATGAAGAAACCAACCTCACCGCCGCGATGCTCCGAACACTACGCAGAGAAGCTCCCCACTTCTAGATCGATCTTCTTGTCCCGCTTGCTGCGCAAGGCACCACTGTGCTCCTCGACTTTGTCCGCACCTAACATCTCCAACAACGGTCGCTCCGCACATGTGACAGTATCGAAACTACTGTGGTCATAAGCGGCTCAATTATCAGCAGCTTCTTTCCTTCAGTCAACGGCTATGATCCCGATCTGGGTGTCATCCGCCTGGATCCAATGCGGAAATATGTCATTCAGCGTGTTCTTCCAAGTATCAGCTTCGGCCCGACGAAACGGCAGCGATTCAGCTTCGTGCTGCTGCCCGCCGACGAGAAATAATACAAAGACACTCTATGGCAGGCCCGGGTTCAGTCTCTTTTCCGTACGGGTGGCCGTGAATCACTGCAACCTACCGAGTGTGCCCTCGCCTGGTACATGTAGTGGTGGGCACCAGATGACGCTGTTGATGGCATGCTACAAGACGCTTGCTTGCGGTTGTCTACGGTTGTGAGTGCATATCACACAGAAAGTCCCATTTTGCTCCAAACTATACATCGAAGAGGGCGTCGAGCTCCTGCCTCCCCCCCGTCTGGCCGGTACGGGGCCTGTGCTTTCATTAGGACAGCTCACGTGGTGCGGTGAAATTTGTACATCCTCCACTTAACTCCTCAGCACCCTTCGCTCTACCATGGCTTCAACATAAACCGGTTCTACAGAGACTCTGACACACGGCTAGTTCTCCCGGAACCCTCCCCTCCAACGCAGACCCGATTCTCTTCGAACTGGCATTGGACAAACCATAAAACTACACTATGTTTAGTATGTTACCCATACACAAGCGCGGTTTCCCTTCCTCTCCCTCCTCCGTGCTTTGACAAGATGTCGTTCTCTGCTCCAACAACATCGCGCGGGGAAGAATCCAGAGTTGTGGCCGGAATCCGTGACAGGCTAGACGCGCCATGGCAAAGTTCGTACGACCCCTTACATGAGTCTGCAGGTGTAACGAAAAGATCAACAATACTGGCAAGATTACTGAAGATGTTCTCGCGAAGCCACGTTTACAATACCGCGACGTAAAACTTGTTCTTTCAACCGACCTTTACTACATTTGTGGCTACTCGAGATGCGCCTGCTAAGAAGACCTCGCCATCCTCTTTATCAGACCGTTCCATCCTCTCATTTGCCAACTCAAACAACGACCTCTATACCGTACACTCACACCGTAGCATTTTTCGCGGAAAAATGCCACAGCAAACGACGCAGATGGTTCATAGTATCTGTGCGGGTGGTAAGAGCAGGTACTTGCAAAACGTCAGCCTATAAGTGTGTTGGCGCTGGCCGCCACGGCTCTCACCATGCTCCAGGGAAGATATCGTTGTTTCCATCCGGGCTTCCAGTCGTGCAAGTTACATGATAGATCCTTACTCGGACGTCCTATCATATTATGCATGGTACCCGCGGAACTCGTCAAGGAAATGTCTCCCGAAGAAGTTTCTGCCCAGTAAGTTACGCTCCTCAAGATCACACACCTACTCCAGTACAGAGTCACCACCTTTTGCTAGATCGTCGGCCTTACTCAGTCACAAACATGAGAAGTCTGGGGTCTCTTGCTCCCCGTCTGTACGCGTCACCCTTACCCGCGCTTGGAGTGCGTGAGATTAGCGCTCCGCATGCTCGATGTCCGACACGAACATGTATTTCCGTGACTTTAAGAAGTAATACCCGAGGCATTGGAACAGCTTTTCCCTGGCGTTTCTCTTCCGCGTGGGCATGACGCCAGCGACCGTCTGCCTCACCCTCGCAGATAAAGCATAGTCTGTCGAAACAACCTCCTCTCAGTTGCGGCTGAAATCGGCGTCCGAAAGCCAAGGATGACCGGGTCCCGGGGCCAAGCTTTGTACGCACCATTCCAACTAGAGCCATCGCCTCATTGTAGTAGCAGCGCTTATAATAGTCCTCACGATGGGCAAAGACCATCTTTGGAATCGGCATGACAACTTCCAGGCCGTCTGCGGAGAGCTCTCTCGGCACCTACGGCTCATTACGACCCACTCAGTTCCGGACTGGAGCAGAGCTGGCTGGGTCTCGATCAGCAGTTTCGCTGTTGCCCAATTGCTAAATCTGTTTGTGGATGGCCTCGGAAACACCAGTATACCTTTCCATCGCTTGTCCCATACGCTTACGACTCAGACCACGTCCAGTTCCGGCACACTGTGTGGATGGTTGGGTTCTCTCAAACATTCCGTGAGTCACGCGTGGCTCTCGTTCTCGTGCTTGACATCGTCGAATCTGACTCGCATTCGCAGGAACTCGTAAATCTTTGACTCCGCCGTCACCCGCACCTCAAGAAGCTCTTGATCGGCCTGCCCTAGCTTCTCCTTCTAATTGTTGACCCCTTTCTTGAGACCGGAAGCTCTTGCTCCCGCGTCCTGACCTTGTCAGTCTGATCTGCAAGCATCGTTTAGAGCTTGGACGGATTATATGGATGTAATCCAGCGGTTGGAGCGCGTTTGCGTGGAAAGAAGAGCTGACGAACGGAGTCGCATAAAGGTGCCTCGACTCAACCAGAGGAGTATCAGACATGTGAGCAAATTGGTGTTGCAGTATTTGACACCGAGGAAGCTTGTGGGGGACATGTCCAGTGCGCCTTGCGCGATTGCGAACGCATCGCTAGGTTTTCAGAGACATCGCCGTTTCGAGGGGAGTGAGAGGGATTACAGTTGCGTCAGTCATTCTCTACCGACCTTAGTTATGGCTCTTTTGCGAAACCGGGGTGAGCACCGAGTGCGACATTGATGGCCTTCCACGGGTTTCGCAGCTTGCCAAAAGGTACATCTTCGGCCTCAAACGGACTGTGTCTGGCACGAGGGGGAGCAGTTCTGCGGATAACCCTGCCGCGTGTCCCCATTATCAATTTCTACTCATCTACATAGGCCGGTTTATTGCAAACTACGCCGGGGGTTCCATGCTCTTCCCGCACTATTCGCGGCTGACTGTGCACAACTGGCTGGCAAAGCACCAAGACCGCCGGAATACGCTAAAAGTACAGGCGGTCGGAGGTAGAGCGAAGGACATAGTTGCACGTCTGTCGACGGTGACATACAAAAGTATGGGAGTCGCGGTGTTCGCGGAGCGGCTGTTCGCGAAAAAAGAGACGATCCTCCCCCTCTTATTGAACGGTTCTATACGCAAACGGGCCTGAGCGGACGGGAGAGAAGATATAGATCTATGCAGATGGAATTTGGTGGGTAAACAAAGAATGTTTCAAGCCAGGAGGCCTTCTGGAAAGAGGGCGGGCGGATTCCCTTGAAGGTACGAGATATAAGGTCTGCATTGTACCGGCACCAATTTGTGTGCTCATGGCTGTGAAGGACATTTCGTACTTGCGTAGGGATGAGGAGGAGGGACACAAGGGTACTTCTAGAGCGAGAGAAGCACACGTGCAGATTTGTGAGGAGTGACGGGAGCCGTCGGAAAGAGCTCTACGCGCACTCAATACCGTTACGATCCCGACGATATGGCTGATCCTCAAGCGCGAGGAGATGCACCAAAAATATAGAGATGAGCTGAGCTTCCCAGTATGCGGTAGAAACTTCGCATATAGCGTGCAGGTAAAGCTACTTCGACACTATTTGGCTGCTCGACAAAAAGATCCAGCGCGCAGGCCAAATTATAGCGGCTGAGAAAGATTCGAGCTCGGCCGCAAGAAAGGTCGCCCAGGAACGTGGCCAACGTTAGGGCCGGTATAGGAGGCAAACGAGAATTTAGAAGTTATGAATATTTAGACAGGGGTGGTGCCACTAGGGACGGGGGCTGATATTTACTCATGCCAAAACACATGCGCAGATAAAGGTCAGAAACCGAACCCAAAAAGCAACATTAATCTGCCCGTGTAGTTTTACATGCGCAAATATCGGCCCCTGTCAATGGTGGCAGCCCACCGAGCCTAAAAATTATTAGATTTCCACCGCCACGAAGTACACGTCTACAACCGTGCTCTGACGTCAACTAGAGGTTTAGTTTGTTTCTGCGCTTCGTGTGATACATGTAAGACTTGTTCCGCAGAAAATGTATGTGCCTACTGTTCTGCACAGGTCGACTGTAGCATAGCCGCGGCAAGGGTGGAGTGAAGTGTTGACGTCTGTACTCCCCACGTGCTTCTACGCATAGATTGCCATTCAGCGTAGGAAGGAAGTTGTTCCGTATGAAAGAATGCCGACTCGGCCGTAGTCCTCAGCCTTGCGCTGCAAGTGCCAATACTTCGGCGCGAACGCATTGGCAGATAAATGAATTCGTGCGCGCGTCGTTAACTGGCGACATGTCGATGCTCAAAGCAAACTTGGCTTCACGAGCGCACTATGGAGGACAGAACCAATACAATTGAGCCCCGCAGTACAGGGAGACGTCTCATTTTCGGACCACAACAATCTGACGCCGTGCACCAGCTCTGGTCCAGTCTACGACGTCTTACGCGGATTACACATTACTTCTTGTTTGTGTTCCACTTTGTTTACAATACCATCGGAGAAATCCGCGCAGAATTTTACACAACATCTCTTGCGCTTCAGTATCAGCAAGATTCCGGTTGAGACAGTGCTGCCAGACATAACCGAGCATACTGCTCAGTTTCCGAAAGCTGTAGATGGCTCATGTAGCGCATAGAAGTCCTCAGTGAAGTGGCGCGAAACTCGGGGGAAGGGAATTAAAAGTATGAAGGATCCAGTACAACCTCATCTAACTGAGGCAGGCTACAGATCTTCATCTGAAATCGAAGTACGTAAGGTGAGATGCGGAACTGCAGAGTACTGCACAATTCACAATACGATCTGGATGTTTTACTAGGGAATGAACTGCGAGTAATCGATGCGCGCTTGCACTGTACGCGGCAGTCGAAAATAATCCTTTGTTGGAAGCTGTTGCCTATGCTGAAAACTGCCTTACTACACGAACTCCACGTTTTGGGATTCCACGGAATTCAGAATTCCATGGCATTCGAAAATGTGCAGTACCGGTGCAAGATTTGCTAGACTACTGCACATTGTGGACGTCCCCATCTATTTCCAGAAACACAGACGCACCGGCACGTCACTTCCTGGTGCAAAACCCAGGTCGTAGTGAAAGTAGAGCAGCTTACTGCAAGTCTGAATCTTACCTGAAGTAAGTCAATACCAAAAGATGAGCTATAGGCTGTATGACACGGGCAAACTTTCGTTTGATCGTATGTAGTTTTGATTGCGTTCTTTCGAAATACATGCTAACCAACGGAGCATTGCTACGCTCATCATATTCCATTGAAGCGCTCAGAAAACCAACAACGCTGCCTGGTGCATATTACCAAAACCAACTTTCACAAGATCATGCCGACCATACATGGGAGGAGTATAGGAGTAAACACTACCTGTTCACTTCTGGCAGTATTGCGACCAGGGCGAAGTGCATACAACAACTGGCTTTTAACTGAAGTCAGATGCCGAACAATTCATGCTTCCTGTTGGACAGCGACATTGTATTGCGTGGCAAAACTGAAACGTTTATGTATAGAGCGATGTTAAACCACACTTTTCGATTCCTTGCGAAAGAAATCGAACAGAACAGCATAGGCTGGGCGTCATACCGTCACTGATCTTCAATGCGCGCACGGATTCAGCCACATGCTACTAGACGGTTTGCGAAAAAGGTTCTGGCGATAGAAACACAATGCTCACACGTACACTCAAATGTGCAGCGTTCGATATTCAGCAATATTATTTCTACGCTGTACTGACACCTCTTACTAGAACGACGCGGGAAGAACAGACGCAGACACTCCAACCTACCGTCACTCTGGCCCAGCTTCAAGCTACCGCTGTACGCGGACAGGCGCAGAGGTCGTGTGATATATATGTTTTACAGGTCCCACACGAAGCGTAGAACGAAAGTGAATCGCGAGCCAACTTCAAAGTTTGGCCTTACAAACGCATTTTGTAGATTATCAGTGTAAGGAAATAGGGACTGCGGTGGGGTATCAGTAGTGTCTCGGAATGAGATCTGCTCAAATGCAGATACATGAACAGATCGATTTCGTGTTTCTCGCTCCAGTTCATACACCTATCCACTTCCTTGTTTACACGTTAGCAAACATAAACAAATTGCAGTACCATGGTCTCTATAGTGTAAACTTCCATCAATTTCCGAACCACTTTTTAGTCGTCGAGCGGCGGCAATACTGCCCACTTTTCAAGACGCCATTTCGTACGTCTGAGCGGAATTTTTTCGTCACGGCTTAAATGTAGGAAGGTCGCTTAAACTGGTTCACGCACTCGCTGGTAGTCTTTAAAATTATTTATCGAACTCTACTCGATCGTTTTTTGCGTGTTGTTACGCTGTCATCTCTACCACTTGCCGATATATCAATGGGGCCTTGAAGGCAGGAGTAGGTAACCCTAATCTGTTTCGGGCTATCTTCAGCTACCCTACTTCTCCCATCCTCCTCGCAGTGTGAGAATTGAACCGTGTCCTCGTCGAACGCACAGTCCACCTGCTCAGCTCTTGTAATCTTCATACGACTAAGAGTAGCGATCTCACTCCCCAGGAGCTGGAGTACCTTCTTTTGCGCGGAGAATCTTTGGTGCACCATGTTTTCCCCTTCCGACATGAAATACACATACCACGGTACCATCGCCGAAACTTATCTCTAATGCGGTTATTGCATCCAATCTTGGCGTGCCTAAGATTCTTTTACCCGAAGAATAGAGTTGGGCCGCACCACGACCTCCCTCATCTTCCGCACCTCCGCCGCTGACACCAGCTTTCTTTCCTCCCCGTGCGCAAACGCGTGCAAATGGTCCCGGACCCGCAAAAAAAAGCCCACTGGCCCTATCACGATTCGATGGAAGACCCGGTTCTCCTCTCTCAGTTTTCACTGCATTTTCGAACTAATCATGTGGCGTTTGCTGCGGGTACGCCTTCCGCGCCAGTAGAATGAAACCATCCGTCCTACGTATCAACAGCTTCTATCCATATATATCGTTTTCGGACAGACGTAGGCGGCAGGCCGACCTCCGCCCTCGCGCAGCTTGGCACACTGCTGTGAGCCTGACACCAACTCCCACGACAGGCCAAAGAATTCCATCACCGAACGGTTCGTACTGGACAAGCACGCTATTCCCAGGTCCGTAATTGCTGCGCTTCAATCTTCATCTACATCGTTCACAATTTGATTCGACCAAGTTTGACATGGCCTTCCTGCTGGTCCGTTCCCACACCCGGATGTTGGCGCAACGAACAAAACAAAATTCTCTACATGCGGACGGCGGCACTTAAGCGGCAAAATGGGAGGCTCAATGTTTTCTAACGGAATTCTGCTACAATCAGCGGAACTGTCGCCACAGATATATAGCAGCTACCGAGGCTCATCCGATTCCTCCCAGAATTATCTATACGCCCTGTCGGTGTCCCTATACCCGTCTGCTCGTCTTCTATGCAAATGGATCTGAGGCCGGTTGCGCTTCCGGTCCTTTTACCAGAGATCCATACCTTCAAGCGCGCTGATCCGGGCATAGCTAAATACGACGTGCTGAAACCCACGCACCAGTACAGCGTCGTTAGTATGGACGTAAACGTGCCCTCGGAGCTTGGTGAACATGCGGATCGTAAACTGCCAAAGCATGACGTACCTGCAGGCCACTATCTCTGGTGGCAGGACTTTTTCCTCGACATGTTGCGCGCCAAAATCTGCGAGAGTGTCCTAAGTTTCTTGATAGGAACAGGGCATCAGTTTGTGATCGTCGCATTTTTTTGGCGGCCGGCTTGCAAATTTGTGGTCGAGGATCGACGGGGTAGGTCGACGCTAGCCCGCATTCTCCTCGGGCGCCTTCATTTTGTCGACCATCACCATTCTTCCATTCTGAGAGCGACTCTCTCGACTTGAGCACCCTCCTCATGTTCCGACTTACACTCCTAACCGACACGGCTTGGGCGGGTCTAGTCGTAGCCCGCCACAACCGCGCAGCCACCTTTTTCGTGGAAAGCACATATCTCGCATCGAGCGCTGCTGTGCCAGTCTTCGTACGGACGACAGGACCAGGTATAGGGGGGCATTGAGCAGGAGCGCGCTGGACCCAGCAGCATCTAAAACGAACCGCAAATAATCTCGGTACCCGAAGAGGGGCTGTGACCGACTCCGGCCAGACAGCAAAGTCCTCCGGTACCTTAGTCGCGAAACATAAAGCCCGAGCATTTTGGAGCATGTCTGTATCTTCTCGATAGTCTTTGTTTCTCCCCGAGAGGATGCTCATCTAGTTGCGATCGAGCTCTCAGTCGAGAACTCTGAGTAGCTTAGGTTGCGAGATCACAGTCCTCCAACGGTGGATGTAACTCAGGCAGATTTAATTCCTGTGTTAGGTAAATGAGACTGCCGTGATCCGCGAAGGGTGGTAAGGGCTCTAATAGCAAGACTCGGAGTCAAAGTTTCCATCGCGGTCAATGTTCTCCATAAATCACGACGCGAAATCCCTGCGTGAGCAACACCTTCAGCACTCTCCAACTATTTCTCCCTGTCACCGGCATGCGCGACGACGAGCTAAATATGGCTTGCGCTGGCGCATTTCAGGGCTCCCAAAACATCGACGAGGGATGAGAGTTTAAGAATGGTCGTGACAACGCATACTTAGCGGCCTCTTGCTGGTGGATCCGTACCCGGCAGAGAAGTTATCTTCCGCATCCGTTCCTCAGCTCCCTCCTGCCGCCACGCGAGCGTTTTCTTTTCGTCTTGCCCGGGTGAGCCTGTATGAGGCCGGTGACACTTAAGGGTTAGTTTATGAAGTACTACACATTATTAACCAGTCCATCGGAGTTGTTTTGCTGTAATGCGGAGGAACTACTTCCGGTTTTGATCATGCCCTATCCCTGTAGACGGCATATGACGCGCACACAGAAGCGCTCCAGAGCCAATATCTTCCCCTCGTCTTCGGTTCGTCAGTATGAGCACTGCTCGGAGGTGATCAAGACCGGCCACCTGAAGATAGTCATCACCGCAGATCAGAAACATGCCGCCCCCAATGGTGTCGCCACTGATATCCGGTAGTGGGTGGTAAATGCAACGACAAACCGGAGCCATTACGACTCCGAAGTCATATTCCTAGGCAAGCTAAATAGAATTAGTCTGGAATCCGTCGCTGCTGACGTCCTTTCTTTGAAGACGAAATTGCTTATGGTGCGTGGACAGCGCATTGAACACGTAAAAATCGGGGGACTCGTAGTTGCCCTTTGCCAGAGTTCGATGGAGCACCCAGTACTCATTGACGTCCACAACACTCTTCTCGGAACAATCGCCATTGAAAGTTTCAAGTGGTGCAAAATGATACGACAAGCGGAGCACGTAGCCTTTGTCGTCCTTCCGTAGTTGTCTGGATGCCAACAGCTCCAATTCCAAGCGTTGTACGCCAATTTTGGCCCTGTACTTCTCCAACGGCACCGGGGGCCGCATTTCAGACCCGAAATTGATAGACTTTTGCCTCTCCGGGCCTGAACTCATGGACTCGTGGGTGGAATTCGTGGTCGGGCGATTGGTCGGTCGTTCCATACGTATCCCGCTTATGGAAAGGTGCGAGGACGGAAATGCAGGTGAAGAAGTTCTGAAATCGGATCGCGAAGATGGTGGCCGAGAATAGGTATAAGGGGCGGGCTGCGCGGGTCAGTGAAGAGAATAGAAGCATGAAACAATAATTGTTTTGTCGCAGAAGAGACACAGACATGTATGCGATCGGAATTTGAACGGGTATCTTCGGCGGCAAGCAGTGCTAGGCCCGGAACAGCATAGTTCCCAGCGGGATCCGTTGGAAGTATTGACCGTTTGAAGAACATGCGAATTGTACGGACAGAATGTCGGTCACGAGTGGCATGGTTGGTAGCCCGCTAAGGTGAGAATACATGAGCATATGGATGTAAGACATCGATACTACAATACAACGCCCGTCCAATCGTGTATTTGTACTCGACGAAATCGGTACGCCTGCCAATTCGGGATACTTATTCGATCAAGATGACCATTTCTTTCCAGACCACTTTTCTCTGCTATAACTACCCCGAAAGTACCCACTTTTCTGAGGGACCATTCTCGGCTATGAACCGTACTTTGTTGTCCAAATGGCCGTGGGGTGTCTGCCTCGCGACAACTGATTTCCTTAGTTGCATATGCCACTTACGCGCTCTTTCCTGCACCCTATGTACCTAGCTCATATTGCTTACTTACGAGCAGAACATATCCCAGCAATTTGTGAACAGCGTCGTGAATTCGAGTGCATCATGCGTCACATAGATTATAGGAAGATTTAGGAGATGTAGAACCGTATTGGAGAATTTCCCTTGCTCCTCATTCAAATCCACAATTGGGCCTCGTGCTGGAGGACCCCTGCTGCTTCGCTCCCGGTCACCTCTGGGCAGGTACCATACCTCAGTCACGAGTCTGACAGCACGAAAGGGTATCTGAAAGATGTCGACCGTCTAACTCGGGCCATGACGTGACTCCGCCCACTTTTCGGCAAGTGTCGCCGTACGGTTGGACCGTTAGTTGCCTACGACCAAACCCAATCCGAATATATATATGTGTGACCATACAAGAGCGCTGAAATATGTCTGTATAGAGCAGTGTAGCATAGAACCGGGTGATCGACTCTTAGCTTGAGACAACCAGGTTTCTCGAGACCTCAAGTCTCACCTGTTTGTACTGAAGCATTGACGAACGCGCCACTACATAGCTCGCCATCGCTTTCACCACCCACAGTATGAACTGATCTTGTATATGCAGGAGGGGTCTATACCTCGCCTGCCTCCCGGCAGGCGATGCTCGTAAAGACCGTACGAACAGCACCGAGTCCCCGACATAGGTTTCTATAAACCGGCCTGTATATTCCGGTGGACTGTCGTACCGGGAATACCAAGGACAAGCGTCGAACGGGTGGTCCCCCTTTCTTCCAGATATATTCCGATGGACGGCAGTCCAGTCTGGTGACGTAGGCTGAAAAACTAACCAGGAGCCACCAATACTCCGCTCGGATCTCGCATGGCTTTCGTAAGGATCCATATTCGAGCCTGAAAGCAGTCGATCGAAGCAGTACTCGTGCTTGCTGCACGCCACGAAATGGCAATGTCGTGGAAGCGAGCTTTTGAAGACGAGATAGCACTATTGAAGAGATCGACGAAGGGCTCCTTTGATGTTAAGTGCTGCAACAAGAAGTCTTACGTGTGCTGCATACCCTTCGATGAGGTCACGGGATATTTAGGCGATTTTCTTCGTCAACTTTTCTCACCACCATCGCAGTATCCAATGCCTGGACTCCGGCCCTCCAGCACCTTGATACTACCGGGAAAAACTGCGCAAACCGGAACTATTTGGAAGGATGCCTACACGAAGTGCACTACCTGATCTATATTT
>JAUKWC010042265.1:0-11866 GCA_032356245.1 Endocladia muricata | reverse complement strand
TCAGCCCGATGCCAAGCGTGCCGTCACCGATTACGCGACCATGGACACCGCCGCGCAACTGGCCGCGTGGCTGACCCTGCGCCCGGTGACGGGGCGCACGCACCAGTTGCGCGTGCATTGCTCGACCATGGGGCACCCGATCGTCGGCGACGGCAAATATGGCGGGCAAGACGCTTTCCTAACCGGCAGCGTCAGCCGCAAGATGCATTTGCATGCGCGGCGTCTGATTATCTCGCAGCCTGCGGTCGATGGTAAATCCGTGCCCAAGCTGGATGTGACCGCCGAATTGCCAGAGCATTTCGCGCAAACGATGGAGCATTTGGGCTTTGACCCCGGCGTAAGCAATGCCGACCCATTGATCGTTGCTCCGCCGGAAAAGAACCGCGCAGAGAAAAAGCAAGCCGCGCGCAAATTTGCCAAGCAATATCGCAAGGATCGGCGCGGTGAACGGCGCAGCCGCACAGCGGGCGTTCGCGGCAATACTGGCGGTGATCCCATCGGTAAAAAGCGCAAGCCAAGCAAACGCTCCGGCAAACCCAATGGGAAACCAGCAGGTAAGCGCAAGTGACCAAACTCGCCGTCTTTGATTGCGATGGAACATTGGTCGATGGCCAAGCCGATGTTTGCGATACGATGGAAGAGGCGTTTGTGGCCGCTGGCCTTACCGCGCCTGACCGCACTGAGACGCGGCGCGTGGTTGGCCTCAGCCTGCCGGTGGCCATCGCTCAACTTGCCCCTGATGCAGGTGAAGCTGCGCAAACTGCCCTCGTTGAAAGTTACAAGACCATGTTTCGCGCACGCCGGAATGCGGGCACTGTGGATGAGCCGCTTTATGAAGGCATCGCTGAATTGCTGAACCACCTGCATGACGCGGGCTGGTTGCTGGCCGTGGCGACGGGCAAGTCCGCGCGCGGGCTTCACGCATGCCTCGATACGCATGGCATCAAGCACCTGTTTACCTCGCTGCAAACCGCGGATGGCCACCCCTCCAAACCGCATCCCGCCATGCTGGAGCATTGCGAGCGGTTCACCGGCATCGCGCCGCCAGTCGGCGAAGGCCCGCAGCGACGGATCGTCGCTGGCCAGTGCGTGGGCGTACAACGCTTCCAGCGTGGTGGCGGACAGCGTGACCGCGGCTGTCCAGTCGACGAACTCGGCGTCGCGCAGGGCCTGCACGGTGGCAGCCGAAGGCCGGTGGGCGGCCTCCAGATCGGCGAAGCCCGGCACCGCGTCGAGCGCGATGTATTGCGGATTCAGGAACAGACGGCTGGACGGGCTGTACGGGCTGGCCTGCTCGGGTTCGTGGCCGAACAGCGCGTGCAGCGGGTTGATGCCGATGACATCGGCACCCCGGGCGGCGAACGCCTCTCCCAGGCGTGTCAGATCGGTGAAGTCACCGAGGCCGTGGTTGCGTGCCGAGCGCTGCGCGTACAACTGGGTGGCAGGCCCCCAGGCGCGCAGCGACGCCTCGTCGTGACAACGCCGTGGCGCGACGATCAGCCGAGCGCACGCCTGCGGCAATGCGGTGCCGTCGACCCGGACCAGCGTCAACGCGTGATAGCCCTCGGCCAGAGTCGGCAGGGGCAACCAGCGCGACTCCACCGCCACCCCGTCGTTCGCACCGTCACCGGAGCGGTGGTTCGGGCCGTCGCTCGAACCGGGACGCAGGCCGTGCGAAGCGCCGGTGCCGCCATCGGGTGGGCCGGCCGGTTCCAGGGCGGATGGCTGGAACTCGCCGTCGAGCACCTGGCCCTGTTCGTCGCGCAAGGTCCAGCGCAGCGGCTGCTCCAGCGTATCGCTGGCAACCACCAGCTCGATGCCGCTCGCTGCATCGTCGTGCAGCACGCGCACCGGCGCCAGGGTGCGCCGCCATTCCACTCCCCGCTCGGCCTGCAACGCCGTCTCGATGGCCCGCGGATCGGCGTCGCGATCCTTCAGCACCCCCATCGCGTGCAGCAGATGACGCAGGGTGGTCGCCGGCGGGTGGTGCCGTTCGCCACGGGCGTCCCAGTAGTGATCGGCTATCCCGCAGGCTTCGGCCAGTTCGGTCAGCGCGGTGTGTGTATCGGTCATCGATGGCGTTCGGTGGCGTGCCTGTACTGGCGCGGGTGTTGCGGCGCGCACGCTACTACGCCTGCGCGCCGAACGGGCGGTTCACCTGTGCGCCGGTCGACCAGCGCCTATCCTCAAGCCCCCCGACTGGACGCCGATCCTCGCATGGACCCTGTCGTCCTGTTACTCGCCTTCGTGGCGGGCTTCGCCTTCCGCCAGGCGAACATGCCGCCATTGCTCGGATTCCTGCTGGCAGGCTTTGCCGGGCATGCGCTGGGGATGGGCAGTTTCGAGTCGCTGGCGCCGCTGGCCGACGCCGGCATCCTGCTGCTGCTGTTCACCATCGGTCTGAAGCTGCATCTGGGAGATCTGAAGCCGCGCTACGTGTGGGGGGCCGCGGTGGCGCACATCGTCATCGTGCTTCCGCTCACCGCCACGGTGCTGTACGGCATCGCCGCCCTGTACGAGCCCCTGTCGTTCAAGCATCCGCTGTCCCCCTGGACGCTGGCCTTCGCGCTGTCCTTCTCCAGCACGGTACTGGCGATCAAGCTGTTCGAGGACCGGGGAGAGGCGGACTCCTTCTATGCCCGCATCGCCATCGGCATTCTGGTGGTGCAGGACGTTCTGGCGGTGGTCTACCTGGTGGTGATGTCCGGCTACCTGCCATCGCCCTGGGCGCTGGGGCTGCTGGCGCTGCCGCTGTGCATCGTGCCGCTGCGCCGGCTCTTCCAGGCCATCGGCCACGGCGAGCTGCTGCTGCTGGCAGGGGTGGTGCTCGCCTTCGGTACCGCCGAGCTGTTCACCGCGGTCGGCCTGAAGGGAGGCCTGGGGGCGCTGGTGGCCGGCACGCTGGTCGGCATGGCCGACCGCGACAAGGCCGAAGAGCTGTACGGCCAACTGGTGGGGTTGAAGAACCTGTTGCTGGTCGGCTTCTTCGTGCAGATCGGCTACTACGGCCTGCCGTCGGTACCGATGCTGATGGTGGCGCTGGCGATCGCGGCGCTCACCGTGCTGCGTCCGCTGGTGTACTTCACGCTGTTGACCGGGTTCGGCCTGCGCGCGCGGACCGGCTGGCTTACCGGGCTTGCATTGTTTAACTACAGCGAGTTCGGGCTGATCGTCGCCGCCATCGCGGTGGAGGCGGGCGTGCTGCGCGCCGACTGGATCACCACGCTGGCGCTGGCGTTGGCCCTGTCCTTCCTGTTCGCCATTCCGGTGAACCGGCTGGCCCACGAGGTGTACCGACGACTGGAGGGGCATCTGGTACGCCACGAGAAGCATCAGCGCCTGCCCGAAGAGGCGGTCGGCTCGCTTGGCCGGGCCGATGCGGTGGTGCTCGGCATGGGTCGCATCGGACGTGGCGCCTACGACGCGCTCAAGGAATCGAACGAGCACATCGTCGGTGTGGACGAGAACCTGGCCACCGTGGCCAAGTGCCGCGAGACCGGCTATGGCTGCATTCACGGCGACGGACTGGATCGTGATTTCTGGGAACGTACCGGACTTGCGCGCAGGCGGCTGATCCTGATAAGCCTGACGGTGCACCGCGAGAACCTGCGCGTTGCCAAGCTTGCATTGGAGCTCGGCTTCACCGGCACGCTGGCGGTAGCGGTGCGCTTTCCGGACGAGCGTGCCGCCCTGGAGGCACTGGGGTGCGTTGCCTACTACTTGTACGAGGATGTGGGCGGGGACTTCGCGCGGGTGGCGGAGCAGGCGTTGCTGCAGGACGCGTCGAACCGGGAGGAGGTAGTCACTGCAACGCGCTAGCGCGCCGGCACGGTCGGGCACGCAATCTGCACTGCCGAGGGTCCTTCCCCCCCGAAACGAATGGATTGCCTGAATGAAATTTCCCATGACACCCGTACGTCTGGGTCTGCTGACCGCCATCTTCGCCTTGCAGGCCTGCGATTCCTCAAGCGACTCCGATCCGGCGATCAGCGCTCAGGCGGTAGACGGCTACATCGTGGCGGCCGATGTCTCCTGCGACGCCGTGCCGACCGGCAACGCGACGGGCGCGGCCGGCCAGTTCACCTGCCCGGCGGGTACCGGTCTGATGACCATCACCGGCGGACAGGATGTCGGCTTCGATGAGACCGCCACCACCGGTGGCACCCCCTTCACCGGTGAGCTCGTCGCTCCGGGCACCCTGGCCTACGTGACACCGCTGTCGAGTCTGGCGGTTGCCATGTCGACCAACGAGGATGGTGTGTTCGATCCGGATCGTTTCGCACAGGCCACCCAGGACATGGCGACCGTGTTCGGCGAGTCCAGCCTGGACCTGAACAGCGACCCGGCCACCACGCTGCAGATCACCAGCCTCAATGCCCAGGTCCACGAGGTCATGACCGCCTTCGTCGAAAGCCCGGACAACTACGGCGAGGCGGTCGCGGCCTTCGCAGCCTTCGTCGGCAAGAGCGCCGCCGCCGGCCAGACCTTCGTTCTCAGCAGTCAGGCGGCCGAGGTGCTGACGCAGATCAACGCCGAACTGACCATCGCCAACCCGACGCTTGCCATTCCGGCCGAGCAGGTCGCCGCCATCGCCGCTGCCGTGCAGGCCAACAATGCGCGATACGCCGCGGCCACCGACGTCGACCAGCTCGACGAGCTTGCCAAGGAAGCCGCTGTCGAGCAGGCGGCGCTGACCATCGATCGTGACGAGACCCAGGTCAGCTTCGCGTCGGCCGGTGCGAACACCTCGACCACCATCGAGCAGTTCGAGAGCAACAGCCTGTCCAACGGTCGCTACGGCACGATGATCTCCACCGGACTGACCGGTGTCACCTATGACCGCGATTTCATCAACGTCAACCGCAACCTCACCAACGTGCGGGCCTCGCTCGGCTTCGAGATGAAGGCGACCGGCAGCGATCAGCGCAGCCTGAGCTACATCACCAACGATGCACGCTTCACGGCGCGTCGCGGCAACCCGGGTTCGTTGCAGGTGAGCATCCCGCAGAACGCCGAGCTGCACGTCACCAGCACGTCGCGCACCGGGGCCGAGCGCGAGATCACCATCACCCTCGACGGTCAGCACGCCTTCACCAACGACGACGGCACGGTTCGCGTCAACAACGCTCGCGTTCGCGAGGAACTCGAGTCGCGTGGCATCGATGACGTGCTGAGCGGCAACGGCAACTACGAGGTCACCTTCGCCATCGGTGGTCTGCGTGTCAACAGCGTGAAGGGCGGTACACCGCGTGCGAACGGTGCCCAGACGATCGAGGCGAACGGCACGACGCTGGCGGGCACCGGCGTGAAGGGCTACATCTCCGTGCTCGACAACTGAGAGCGTCGCGCGTGACGTCCGTCCTGCCAGCGGTTCGCATGACGGGCGTCGCACGACGGGCCTGCCGCGTCGCCACCGGTGTCCTGGTGGCGGCGTCGCTATCGGCGACCGACGCCGCCGCCCTCGAACCGGGCGGCGGCGATCGGACGGCCGGTTCATGGTCCGACGGTCCGGGTCCCGCCGCATCGCGGCCGAGCCTGAGCCTGCGTCACGATAGCCTGCTCGACGCCGTCGAGCACGCGCCCAATGCCGATGAGGGCGGCTTCGAACCCTCCCGCTCGCGGCAGCGGTTTTCAGGAACCGCCATGACCCTCGACTGGCCCGGTGCCGATCGCGGTCATGCAAGCGTGACGCTGGGTTCATACCGCCTGGTGACGCTGCGGGACGACCTGCACATGGTGGGGGTGCATTCCTCCGCCAGCTGGCGCCTGTCGCCGCGTGCAGCCGTGCCGAAATGGCGACTGCTGGCCGAACTGTCCTCGAACCGCGCCAGCGCGTTCGACAAGAATTCCTACACCGCGGTCGATGGCGCGACGCTGACGCGTACCCGCATCGCCTCGCCGCGCGATCTGCAAGGCTCGTTCGGTCTCGGGGTCAGCCGCACCGGCGTGGCCGGTCTCCGGCTCGATGGTTTCGCTCGGTTGGGCGCCACGCGTGTGCGCCACGACGATGTCACCGGCACCGGAGAGGACCGTGACGGTTGCCGCTACGAGGTACGGGCGTCCGGCGAAGGGGCGCGCATCGAACTGGCCGAACCCTGCGGACGAATACTGAGCTACACCGAGACCCACCCGGGCGAACAAGGTCTCGCCGATCGCTACGGCATCGCCCCGTCGAAGGATCTGGACTGGCAGGCCGCCTGGCTGGAAGCGGGAGCAGGTGCCGGCTGGGCGGGCGAGCGCTGGTCCGGCTCGCTGGGCTACCGCTATCGCCTGTATCGCCGCGACGGCATCGATGAGCGCATCGAGGCGGCCGGTGGCCGGGCTCGGCGGGCCTCGCACGTGATCTCGCTGCAGGCGGGCTGGCAGGTCACGCCGCGCGTGTCGGTGGCGGCCGGCGTCGACTATCGCGTGGCTCCCTGGCTGGACGATCTGCCGATTCTCTACAACCGTTTCACCGCCGAGCGGCAGGACACTCGGCTGCCCAGTTTCCAGCTGACGCTGACCACGCGGTTCGGGCGATAGGGCGGTCCGACCGATGTCGGAGGTGATTCCGACGCCATCGGCGCCTACCATACCGGCGTGACCGACCCATCCCTCACGCCCGTCTTCGACGGCCACAACGATGTGCTGACCCGCCTGATGCAGGCGGGGGGCATCGCCGGCGCGCGCCAATTCATGGAGGGAAGCCCGTTCCACCTGGATCTGCCCAAGGCGCGCCGCGGCGGTTTCGCGGGCGGCCTGTTCGCGGTGTGGGTACCGTCGCCGCCCAGAGCCGGCGGCACGGCGGACATCACCACGGCGATGGCGGGCACGCACTACGACATCCCGTTGCCCGAGCCGCTGCGGCGCGACTACGCCACCGATGTGGTCATGCACGAGATCGGCATCCTGCGCCGGCTCGAGTCGCTCGGTGCATTGCGGCTGTGCACCACGGTGGCGATGATCCGGCAATGCATGCAGCAGGGCACCATCGCCGCGGTGTTGCACATCGAAGGGGCCGAGGCGATCGATCCCGACCTGCACCTGCTCGAGGTGCTGTACCACGCCGGCCTGCGTTCGCTGGGCCCGGTGTGGAGCCGCAACACGATCTTCGCCGACGGGGTGCCGTTCCGCTACCCCTCGTCCCCGGACACCGGAGGCGGCCTGAGCGAGGCGGGCAGACGTCTGGTGAGCGCCTGCAACCGGCTCGGCATCATGGTCGATTGCTCGCACCTGAACGAGCGTGGCTTCGACGACGTGGCCGCTACCAGCGACGCACCGATCGTGGCGAGTCACTCCAACGTGCACAGGCTGTGCGAGCACGCGCGCAACCTCACCGATCGTCAGTTGCACACCATCCGGCAGAGTGGCGGCCTGGTGGGGCTGAACCTGGCGGCGGCCTTTCTGCGCAGCGACGGACGGATGCGCTCGGATGTGCCCATGGACACGGTGCTGGCGCATCTGGATCATCTGCTCGAACACGTCGGCGAGGCGGGGGTGGCGATCGGCTCGGATTTCGACGGGGCGGTGGTGCCGCGTGGCATCGACGATGTGGCCGGCCTGCCGGTGCTGATCGAGGCGATGCGGCGCCACGGCTACGACGATGCGCTGGTGCGGCGCATCGCCTGCGACAACTGGCTGGATCTGCTGGCGCGCACGTGGGGAGAGCCTCGAGCGACCGACGGCGGCCAGAAAACCTGAACGAAAGCACAGGGACGTGCACCAAGCCACAATCGGTTCGATGATCGGCACGCCGGGCGGGTAGAGTCGGCGCCGAAGGCGTCCCGAACCGGACCTCACTCGACCGACCAGGAAGACCATGATCCGCCTCGCCCGCACATCCCCCCGTTTCGCGGTGACATCGCTGCTCGTCACGTTGATCCTGTCGGCGTGTGGAGGATCCGGGGGTAGCTCTCCGGAAGGTGGTCCGCCGCCGATCGAGCCGCCGGTGGATGGCACCGGCACCGGTGCGGAGGACGTCGGCGGCGAGAATGCCGCAACCGGCACGGGAACAGCGGACGAGCAGACCGACATTGGCACCGACACCGACACCGAAGGCGACGGGTCGACGGACGACCCGGGCAGCGCCCGCCCGCCCGGCGCCGATGACGCCTTGCGATTGGTCCGGATCGGTACGGTGGCAGCCGACGGCGCCGAATCCGACCGGGTGCTGCTCTGGGACGATGCCGGACGCTTGTTGGCCGAGCGTGACGCTGTCAACGGCGCGCTGGTGCAGGTGCGCCGCTACCGGTGGGCCGAGCAACGTCGCTTCGAGTTGCGCGAGGACGACATCGGTGGCGACGGCACCGTGGAGCGCACCGCCGACTTCAGCTTCGGTCCGGACGGGCGGCTCGGAGGCGAGCGCGTCGTCGATGCGCAAGGTGCGATCATCGAGACGCTGAGCTACAGCGTGGGCGATGACGGACTGGTCGAGTCGTTGGTGCGCGAGGATGCGGAACGGCTGCTGAGCCGCGAAAGCTACGATCACGACGCGGGCGGCGAGCTGCAATCCGTGCTCATCGACAGCGACGGCGACGGGCGTGCCGACCGCATTCGTGGCTTCGACTACGACGCCGACGGTCTGGTCATCGGTACCACGCTGCGCGCCTTCCCGGACAGCGCCTTGCTGGCGAGCGACAGCTGGACCTACGAGCGCGGTCCCTGCATCACCGACTGGATGAACTCGGCGCAGCGTCCGATGTGCATCTCGTTTCGCTGAAGCGCACTCCGCTGGAAGGGGAACGGCACACGCCTCGATCTATCGATCGAACGTGCGACGGTAGAACGCCAGTTCCGCTTCCAGCGCGCGAATCAGCGTGTCGCTGCGGCGAAACCCGTGCGCTTCGCCCTCGAACTCCAGGTACTCGACCGGAACCCCACGCGCCTCCAGGGCCGCCACGATCATGCGTGACTGATTGGGCGGCACCACGCGATCGTCACTGCCCTGCAGCACGATCATCGGCGTGTCGAACCCTTCCAGGTGGTGGATCGGCGAGCGTTCGTGATACAGCGCCGCCGCCTCGGGCCACGGCCCTACCAAGCCGTCCAGGTAGCGACTCTCGAACTTGTGGGTATCCCCCGCGAGTGCCTCCAGATCGGCCACGCCGTACAGGCTGGCCCCGGCGGTGAACACGTCGTGAAAGGCGAGCGCGCACAGCACGGTGAAGCCGCCGGCACTGCCACCGCGGATCGCCAGCCGGGCCGGGTCGGCATGGCCGGACTCGACCAGGTGGCGGGCAGCCGCGACGCAGTCCTCGACATCGGCCACGCCCCAGGCGCCGTCCAGGGCCTTTCGGAAGCGACGCCCGTAACCGGAACTGCCGCGGTAATTCACGTCGACCACGCCGAAGCCGCGACTGGTCCAGAAGCGCACCGACAGATTGAACTGCGAGCGCGCCGCCGAGGTCGGCCCGCCGTGAGCCATCACGATGAGGGGCGCCTGCAAGGGCGCCTGCAAGGGCGCCTGCAAGGGCGCCTGTGCCCCCGTGCCATCGACGGGCTTCCCGCCCGGCGCGTGGTCCGGGTGTGCCGGGGCGTAATACAAGGCATGCGCCCGTGCGCTGCCGTCCGCGCCGCTGGCGAAGCTCAGCGTTTCGGGTGGCGGCAGAAAGCCGAGGTCCAGTTCAGGATCACGGGCCGGGTGCGCGCACCGGCCGTCCAGCCACACCGACGGGCCTTCGCTGAAGGAGGCGGCGATGACGCCGAGCCGGTCCCCGCTGGTGCGGATGGCGTGAAAGGCGGTGCTGTCACCGAATCCTTCGAGGTGCTCGATACCGTTCCGGTAGCGAGCGGCCACCGGTGTGCCGTCGGCCCGGAACGCGTAGCGCGACAGACCGAACACCCACGGCGGATAGCCGATCTCGCCATCGACCTCCAGTACCGGCCCATCGACGCCTTCCGCGTACAGCTGCCAGGCGTCACCGGCATCGGACAGCCAGTGCAGGCGGCCGTCGGGCGCGAACTCCGGCTGCAGGACCGCCATGCCACCGGTCGCACCGGCCACTGTGCGCGGGGTACCGATGCCGATGCCGTTCGAACCGTCCACCCGCAGGTCGGCGACGCGCAGCCGCGTATCGTCCCACGGCATGTTCGGATGATCCCACTCGATCCAGGCCAGCCGATCGCCGGCGGGTGATACGCGCGCCGGACCGACGAAATCCGGCCCGCTCACCAGGTCGACGATGCGCAGGCTGCCGTCATTGGCGATGGCCACCAGCAGGTTCTGCGGCTCGCCTTGCCCATCGTGGCGCTCGCACACCGCGATGACCCACTGCCCGTCGGGCGTGGGTCGCGGTTCGGCGTAGCGCCAGGCACCGGGGGCGGGAGGCGCGGGTGTCAGCAGTAGCGCGTGCTGCAGGTCGCGATCGTCGGCGGCATCCGGGTTGGTGCCTTTGCCCGCGTCAGCCTGTGCTGGTGAGGTGCCGCCAGGACCGGCGTCGAGCCGACGCAGACGCTGGTCCGCATGATCGGTGTACCAGAGCACGCCGCCTTCGGCCCACCAGGCTCCGCCTCCGTATTCGTGCACGGTGGTGCGCACGTTGGCGTTTGGCGGAGTGACTTCGCAAGCGTCGCTGTCCGGCGCACCGCGCATCACCGCAGAGCGACCGCCTTGCGCCGGTCGTGACTCCAGCCACCAGATCGTGTCGCCATCCGGCACCGCGTCGCTGATGCCGGTTGCACCCTGAACCAGTCGCTCGGCGGTGATGGGCGAAGACCAGGCGCCCGGGGCAGGGTGCGATGCCTGTCGTGCGGAGTCGTTCACGACGCCAGTCCCGCGACGGCTGCGTTCTCGCCCAGATCGCGCCAGCGGCTGAGCTTCTTCCAGCGCGCCACCAGGCAGGTCAGCGAGGCCATGCCCACGGCGGGCAGGGCGCCGATCTGCACTACCGGTGCCACCAGGCTCATCGGCCGGACATCGTCATGACGCCAGATCAGAAGCCATAGCCCCATGCCGATCAGCGGCATGATCACCAGCGCGTAGTGCAGGCTTGCACCGACGAGACCGAGGTAGTGGGTCGGGCGTACCGGCAACCGCAGTGCCCGTGCCAGCAGGTACAGCGGCGAGCGACAACTCAGGTTGGCGGCGTCCAGTTCCGCCAGCGCGCCGTGCAGGCGCTGTTGGTAGCTCACGCCGTTGCTCACTCGATGATGTCCTCGCGGCCGATGCGTCGACCGTCGGCCGAGCGGGCGCGCACGCGGTCTCCGGCGGCGGCGCTCATGCCGGCGGCGAAGGGTTCGAATGCACCGCCGTTGCGCGAGACTTCCAGCGCCAGGCCAGGAAACTCGCTGTTCATCGACAGGGTGCCGCCGACGATCGAGGCGCCGGGTACCGGCACCCGGTATGCCACGCCGGCCGCATCCAGCTTGGCCAGCTCCTTGGTGCCCAATGCGGCGGCGAAGGAGGCGTAGTCCGTGACCAGGCTTGCGGTATCGACCTCGCCCCTGTCGGGCGCGTAGGTGGTACCCGGTGCGTAGTCCTGCTCCCAGTCGGCGCGGTGCCAGGCACGCTCGGCCAGTGCCAGCAGACGCGGGAAGGTCATGTAGTCGACCTGTTCGCCGGTGCGCACCACCTCGCCCCACAGGTGGCCCTGCAGGCCGGTGACCGCAGCGGGTGCGGCGGTACCGGTCGCCTGCCAGGCGTTGCCCTCGCGGGTCAGCGAGGTAGCGGCGTTCTGCGGCAGGTTCTCGGGCGCGAACGCGAATACCTTGGCGGTATCGATGAAGCGGGTCGCCCAGTACTGGCCGCGTTCGGCGGGATCCAGCTCCTGGGTGAAGTCGAAGTAGGTGAAATCGGGTACGGCGACGATGGTCTCGAAGCCACGCTCCACGTAGCTGGCGATGCGATCGTGGCCATCGTTCTGGCTGATGACCTCCCAGAAGTCGACAC
>JAUKWC010042254.1:0-11872 GCA_032356245.1 Endocladia muricata | reverse complement strand
TTACCCGCACTCCCTCACCCTCCCCACCCCCAGCAGCCCGAACTCCCTGCATCGCATCGCACATCACACGTCTCGCCCCAATTCGAGGACGCGTCATATCCCGCTCAGACCTTTCGTGCCCGTGCGAATACCGTTTCCAATACGCGCTGCTTACGTGTGCAAGCCGCCGAATAACAAGGGAAAACCATCGCTCAGTACTTTCTGTTGACGGCAGGGTACCTTCGCTGATTTGACATGGTGGCGTTCCGTCTCGCTGCGGTTGAAATAGGGCCCGCGGCAAGTTCTCCCGTTCCACAGCTTCGCCTCCGTGCCTTGAAAATACCATCGATAAAATTACCCTACACTGTACGAAATTTTGAAAATATTTCAATTAGGGACATGACAGTATCACTGCTTTCCGATTACCACCTCTCGCTGTAGTAACCATCGGCGAATGCATGATGTTCTCTAGTCGACACAGCCAATAGAGTGTGTGTGTGTCGAATGACGGGCCCGGTCTTTCACCTCGACCACTCCCGCGTGCAGAAGACCTGCACTAGGGTTGGTGAACGCGGGAGTGCTCGCAACCAGACCCACCGTCTTGTACTTAGTGATAACAGAAAGATACCTCCACCCGTGGAAAACGTCCTACCTCTCCGTTCTCTCACTTCTTACGCCACCCCTTCTGCTTGCAGCCGTCCTTGCCAGCCCTCAATATGCACCGCAAATATCGCCATGGCGTCTACTCGTCTTCCGCAGCGTACTCCCTTTCCAAATACGAGCAACAGTGTCACTTTCGAAAACAACGACCGGCTGACCTCGCCCCTACTTCTCCGCAGGGTTCACGCGCGCCAGAACCTCCTCTTCACTACGATAATGACGTCGTTTCTCATGAGTCTTCGACACCTCTGCTCCCTTTGCTTCCATTCCTGTTTCACCCTGATGCGGAACCGACCGCACAAGTAAGACCGACCTCCTCGTACGATCTATCGCAGTTTCTCTTGCCCAAGTGAGAACTGCCAGCCCGCGCACCGTTGATGAGATCATCTCTATCGTGAGGGATCCCGACTTCTCTCTGCCGTGCTTTGGAGACCGCATGCGTTCCTCACAAGAGTTTCGCTCCTTCATACTCTCTGTTGTCGAGAAGGAGCTTCACCATCAGGGCTTCTCCGCAAGTAGTGTGTTCGACCACAGCTGTACGTCCTTCGGAACTGCCTACTTTCGGGATCCTGTCGGGATCCTGCGAAAGCAAGTAGCGCAAGCTAACACAGAGTCTTGCTACTCTCGCCCTTGTCGTGACTCCCCGCAGAACGATACGCATCTCTTCGCGCAACCCCCGCAGACTGACGTGCACCGACGAGTTTGTCAAGATCTCAAGGAAGAAGTCAGGGGTAGCGAGCTCGACGGCGTCATCTGTAACACCAGGACGTCGGGGACTCACGCGTTTGTAGGTTGCATACAGATCTATACGGATAAATCCGCCACTACACTTAAGAACAGCGCCCACATTGCCTATCCGGTGCATCTCATTCTCCTCAACTTCACTGTCGCTTTCCGCCGACGCTGTATAACGCCCCCGCACACCGTCGCTGGGTATCTTCACGTCCAGCTCTTCCTCACCGTGGACGACAGGGACTTTGAAGTCCTTCTACCTTTTTCGACTACTCGTGCACCGGACAGCAAAACCTCCATACTACACTTCGCCCTGCAATCTCTGCTATAGCCTCTGTATGAGAAAGTCCTAAGAGGCCTCACATGCTCAGATGCCTGCCATCGTGTCTGGGAATGTTACCCGGTCCTCGCCAGCTACCGTTGCGACATACCGGAGGCGAAGGACGTCATCGGCACCCGATCAGGCACAAAGACCAGCCAACCCTTCCACCGTTGCAAAGTACCTTCCAATCTTCTCACCGTGTCCGCCTCATTCCTGCCGCACACCACGCAGTCCACCACGCTTCTTCGCAGAAACCTGGCCGACTCCGAGGCCGACTCCGCTGCTCATGCATTGCTGGGCAGGCCGGCTCAGGCATGAGCTGCCACCGCAAAGGCGCAACAAACCCTCTCCACCTCCTCCGTGCCGAGGCTGCCATCCTTTCTGGGAATATGCCCCCTGCTTCGGACAAATTCTCATCTCGACATGCACTCCATTTTCGGTTTCGAACCGCTGCACAAGTTCCACCTCCGCATCTCAAAGCCTATCACGACTTGCATAATCCTTGGGCTCGACTCCCTCGTCCTCTTCACAGCGCAACCTTCCGCTGGCAGCAGTCGGAAACAGTTCAGAACCATCGGCACAGCTTTCGTTCGCGGAGTCAACATAGTCCTGGCTGCCATTCAGAGGGACTTCTACGTTCCCGGCCTACACGTTGACTTCTCCACCTCCAAAAAAGGCGGTCGCCTCAACGGACTCTTCACGAATGAAGGAGTCCGTGGCAAGCTGGAGGTCAGACACTACAAGTCCGTTGACATGGTCTTTGAAATTATCGCAGGAATCATAGACCGCTGCTGAGGTGAAGCTGACTCCCCGTCCCTCGCATCCATTTGAGCTCAGTACTCAGACATGGTAGCACTCAGCTCGAAACAGAGTCTAGAGAACCACTGGAGCTTCGCAGAGGTCCACAATCTGGAGGACCATGTCACCAAGTTTAAAGCGTCCATACTCCAAATCTTTGGGGACCGCCACCCGACCAGTTTCAAGACCCTCAAGTTTCATCTCCTCACCCACCTTGCAGATGTCATCCGCAACTTTGGAGGCCTACGAAATCTAGATACAGGTGTTTATGAACACGCTCAAACTGCATTAAAACAATACTACCTCCGTACTCTGAGCGAAGGGCAACAGCCATGGACGAAACCGTTCGCCTGATCCAGCACTCGGAAAACCTTACTGCTGTTCGAACGCAGCTTGGCGCCGTCTCCGCATCGCGTCGCCTCACAACCCTGCACAGGGACCTACACAAAAAACACGAGGTGGCACTTGTCAGGGAAGGCTTCAGAATGTACCTCCGCAAACTTGCTCACTTGAGAACCCTTGCCATGCCGCTTCTTGGAAACGAAGAAGGCCGCCTCACCGTCTCGATGATATAATCAATACGTGGAGAAGCTCCTGACATCTTCATAGATTTTCTTGTCCAGCTTGGTGATCGGGGCAACCACTGTGTTGCTGGACCTTGTCAGCGCCGAGCTTCTCCAGCAGCAATTTCGTCCCCATACGTGACACTCTCCAAATTAACGTCGTCAAAAGTCCTTGCATTCTGGGCGGCTTCTCTCCTTCCGTGAATGACTATGATCCCTACCTGAATGTCATTCGACTCGACCCAATCCAGAAACATGTCATTCACCGCGTTTACGTAAATAGCAGCTTTGGCCCGTCGGAACGCCAGTGACTCAGCTTCCTGCTCCTGGCCGCTGACGACGAAGAACAAACAGACACTGTATGTGTGGGCCAGGTTTTGTCTCTCCCCCGTATGCATGGCTGTGAGTCAATGCAATCTCCCGATTATGCTTTCGTTCAGTAAATGGATTGTATTCCACCAATCGACGCTGTTGATGACACTCTGCAATGCGTTTGGTTGCGGTGGTCTACAGATGGCAATGTCGATAGCACAGAAAATCCAGTCGCGCTCGCAGAGATGCAGCGACCAGGGTGTCAAGCTCCGGCTTCTCACTGCTTTGCCCTCTGCAAGGCCTCTGCTGTCATTGGGGCAGCTGACGTGGCTCGGTCAAATTTCCACATCCCCGCTTTCACTCCTCAGCTCCAGTATCTCTACCATCTCGTGTACATAAATAGGTTCTACAGAGACACTGATGCACGGCCCGTCATACCTGAACCCTCCCCTCCAACGGATACGCCATTCTCTTCGCACTAGAAATAAACACACGAGAAAACTACAATCCGTTTAATGAGGTCCCATCATGCAAGTACAGTCTCCTTCCTTCTCTCTCTTTTGTGCGTCGACAGTTACTCGTCCTCTGCTCCAACAACAGCGCGCAGGGGAGAATTCAAAGTTGTGCCGGGAATCCGTGACAGGCCAGACGCGCCTTTGCAAAGTTCATACGGTCCCTGTTGGAATGACGATGACACATGAAGTAGTCGGTCTGAGAGGCACGATTTGGTGTCACAAATAAAATTGTCGGAGACGATAGTGAACTTTTCGAAGGTCTCCAAGTTACTATACTTTTCGACAATTTGTGTCAAGTGGAACTTGGCCCGTATTTCTACATAGTAAGCGATCAAACCTGCAAATCTATTGCCTCATAGGCCTTTATACGGAGGGCGATTGGATCGGGCGTGTACATGTGTCAACGTGTCGGTGGTATAGGTACAGCTGTGGTATTTACTGTGCGGGGACCACAGTAAGCATGTGATCATGGACCTGACAATGTACACCATCTCGCAGTAATGTTTAGGCGGCCTGGCTATGTCATAGTACAAGTAAAGCACGGACACCTGTCTGTTATGCACGTACAACGACATGCCAACAAAGCATGCAGTGGTGATGTCGGCAGACACGAAGTGCTTCCAGCCTTACTGTACCAAACTGATTGTCATGTCTCGTGAGTCATAGGGCATCCAGCCTTGCTACGCTAGACTGATTGTTTTGTGGTGTGAGTGGAAGTGCATGCCGCCTTACTGCATGACACTGATTGTTTTCGTCTTGTGAGTCGAGGTGCATCCACCCTTACTCCGTCATACTGATTGTTCTGTCATGTGACTCAAACTGCATCCAGCCTTCGTATGATTTACGGTGTTGGTCAAAGTGCGTCCAGGCTGACAGTCAGATTAGTAAGGCTGTGTAATGATCGTGTTTACGACCTATACACACGAATGCACAAGTGAGAGAGATAGAATCGTTGATCTAAGCGTGTAAAGGGAGATTTGTAGGGGTCATTGTAGAGAATTAGTGATGTGAGTAGATAGGTCCAAGTAGCAATCTAGGGTTGCATTTAAGGAGAGTTTCTTCGCCAACTCAGGCTAAAGATCGGCAACACAGAGCGAACCATCTTTTGGTTCATCGTAGTATCCTCTTGCTCTTCTCTCCCTTTTACCTCGTTCACCTACATTTATTAGTCCCTCCCTTGAGTCTGCACGCGCAATGTATCAATTGACATCGCCGCCAAGCATGCTGGAGATGTTGTCCTAAAACTATGTCTTCCGTACCGCCACATAAAATTCGTTCTTTGAACCAATCTTCATCACGTTTGTGGCTACTTCCGGGGCGCCTACTAACTACTCCTCGCCATCCTCTTCACCAGACCGTTCTATCTCCTCACCCACCGGCTCACACAACGCCCACTCAACAGTAGAACCATACCGAGATATCTCTTGCAGAACAATGCGGCAAAAACGCTGCAAACGCCGCATAGTATCTGTGTGGTCGTCAAGGGCAGGTAATTGGAGCACATAATGCTCTGAAGGCGTTGGCGCTGGCCGCCACAGCCCTCACCATACTGCAGGCAGGATACCACTGTTGCCAGCCATGCGTGGAGGCGTGCGAGTTGCATGATAGACCCGTACGCGGACCGCCCATCTTGTTGAGCATGGTACCCTCGAGAGTCGTAAAGGACATGTCACCCCAAAGGATTCCCAAACAGTACATCACCCTCGTCAAGATCACACACCTCCCTCGGTCCCGAGTAATTACCGTATGCTGGATCCTCGACCTTACCGAGCAGCCACTATGAGAAGTCTGGAGTCCTTTGCTCTCATGCTTAATACATGAGCTCCACCCGCGCTTCAAGTGTCTGAGATGGGCGCTCCGCCCGTTCGCTGTCCGATATAAAGGTTGTCTCCCGCGACATCAAGAAAAAATACGCAAGGCATTGGAAAAGCTTGTCCCTAGTGTTTCTCTTCCGCGCGCTCATCACGTCAGAGATTGTCTGCTTCATCCTTGCACGCTGAGCATAGTCTGTTGAAGCAGACTCCTCACACTCGCGGCGGGACTCGGTGTCCGAAACTAAGAATGACCAGTTCCCATTGCCGTCCTCTGCACGTACCAATCCAGCCAGAGCCGTCTCCTGATCGTAGTAGGAACGGGTCTAGTACTCCTTACGGTCGGTAAGAACCATCGATGGAATCGGTACGAAAACCTGCAAGCTGTCCACGAAAAGCTCCCCCGCCTAGCACGGCTCACTGCGGCCCCCTCAGTTCCGGACTGGAAGAGAACTTATTGGGGCCAGCTTAACAGGTTTGCGGTGGCACCATTGCAGAATCTGGTCTCCAAAAGTCTTGACAACACCGATGTACTTTGCCCGCACTTGTATCGCGCACCTCCCACTCTGACCACGTGTAGCACTGGTACGCGGTGTGCACAGGTGGATTCCCGTAGAAGTCCTGGAAGCGACGCGTAGGCTCTCGCTCTCCTGCTTGACATCCTTCATTTCGATTTGTAGTCGCAGGAACTCGGAAAGCGTTGCCCTAGTCGTCACCCGCACCTCAAGGATCTCTTGATCGGGCTGCCATATCTTCTCCTTGTAGTCATTAACCCTTGCCTTGAGAACAGAAATCTCTTGCTCCTGCTCCCTGACCTTTTTCGTCCGCTCAACAAGCATCGTTTGGTGCTCTTCCATCTGCTCACGTGAGGGTAATTGTGAGTGAGGTATAGTGGAAGTTTTAACCCTTCCCCGGGACGGCGTGGTTGGAGGCGGAGACGAAGAGGGTCTCACCCCCGATGCACCACGAGTACGCAGGGTTGCACGCTGAGTTTGCCTTGCTTCACGGCGGATGTGAGACCGCACAGGAGCGGCAATGCCGGGTGTGCGGATGCGGGGAGAGGACGCGATCCCGGGCCGGACGGTGAAGCTGGCTGTGCTCGAGCAGCAGGCAGAATGAATAGACGCACAACAATGATCCGTCTAGTCGGCAGTACGTCCTGCTGAAACTGCCAGTGTTATAGTAGCACCGAGAGTCGCCGGAACAGTGGCACCATCGGCTTGTTTACCTCCAAGACCAAACAGAGGCGCCGCCTGCGTTGTCTGGGGCCCCACAAGCCCTGTTATCCTGACTGCCGGGTGCCGCTGAGTTGCAATAACCTCGCGGATCGATGCAGTCACAGCGACTGGCGCAGCCAAGGCATAATCCTCCCCGTCGCGCTGCTCTTGGGTGCGCGTGCGAGATCGTTCCATCAAAACAGCCCTTCTCGTCCTTCTGGCGGGCGAAGCCGTCGATGTAGAGCTGCGCCACAGGCAGCAGAGGACAGACGGAAGCTAGGTGAGAAGAACAAGATCAAAAACTACGTCGCAGTTAGCATGAAGTGAGCAGTACAAGTCGCAGCTAGCAGGTACTAGTAGTAGTGAGGCTCTTGTAAAGCCATGCACATGCGGAGAGTGCCTGCCGGCGTTTGAAGTATCATAGCCGTGAATGGCAGAATTGGAAGCAGGGGCTGGGGGGCTGCCAATAGGCATTCCAGAAAGTAACGAAAATTGAGACTTGGGTGGTGGCACTACTGACAGGGGCTGAGATCTGCACACGTCAAAGTACATGGACGGATGGATACTGATTTCCAGATTAAATTTCGCACATGCATATGCTCATGTGTTTTCATACGTGTAGAGCTGAGTCCTTGTCACTAGTAACAACCCCCTGGTCTGAATTTTCATTACTTCCCGAAATTCTTTGTCCTCCTATACCAGCGTCAAAAGCGCCCAGTTTTCTGGGCGACCTTTCTTGCGGCTGAGCCCGAGTCTTTCTCTGCCCCTGTAGTGTCGCCTGCTCGCCCGGAACTGGCCCTCAAACTGGTATGTATTATTTAAGTCCGTTAACCTGCACGCTATTTGGGAAACTCGTACCACAGACTTGGAAACTAAACTTATCCCCGTAGTTCGTGAACAGCTCCTCGCCCTTCAAAATATGTCACGTCGCACGTATCGTGACCGTGTTCATTGAACTTAGAGCTCTCTGCGACAATTCCACTCGATCCTCGTAAAACTCCACGTTTGTGTCTCGCGCTCAAGAAGTAGCTCTATTTCGCTCGTCCTCATCCCCAGGCAAGTACCGGGCGTCATTCACAAACCTAGTCACGGAAAACAGTGCCCGTATAATGTACAGCTTATGGTTTGGACCTTCACGGGACTCCGCGCGCCTTTGCACGAGAAGAGCTACCCGGTTGAAACGTTCTTTGTCTACTCCAAAAGTTTCACCTCCGTAGATTTTCATCATTTCTCCCGCGCGGGCTCACGCAAATCCGCGTACAGGAGTCTCCCATAGAAGTGGGGGATCGTCTCTCCTTTGGCGAAGACCCGGTCCGCGAACACCCTCAGTCCGACACTTTCGTACTTCACTGTCGACGGACGCACCTCCACACACCTTGCCATCGCTTCCACCGTCCGTGATCTTAGCGGGTCTTGCGAGTCCAGCAGGGCGTGGTACTTCGCCGGCCATTCATGCACTGACGTCCGTGAAAAGCACAGGAAAAGCATGGGATCCCTGGCGTAGTTCGCAATAAACCTGACTATGTAGTCCGGTACACATAGATACCAAGGACACCCGGCAGGAGCATCCGCAGGGCTGCTCCCCCTCCTGGCAGACACGTTGCGTTTCACGCCCGCCAAGTACCTTGTTGCAAGCTCCACAACCCGCGCAGAGCCACCAGTGTCGCATGCAGTGCTCATGACGCTTTCGCAAAACGCCTTATCCAAGCTCGGTAGAGCTTGGATGACGCAATCGTCATCCTTGTCCTACCCCACGAAACGGCGATGTCTCAGAAACCCAGGTATAATTTTGCAGTCTTGCAAGTACCACTGAACAAGTCCACCACGAGGTCCCCTGGTATCGAATGCTGCAACGCCAGCTCGCTCATATGCTTGGTGCTCTTCTGCTCAGGTCGAAGCACCTTCATGCGATTCCCTTCTTCAGCTCCTCTCACCACCTCTGCGGGCTCCAACCGCTGGATTCCATTCATATAAGTCGTCCCGGCTGCGTACGAAGGCTGCACATACCCGTTGCTTTAGTAGCATCCCAGGGCGAGCTGTACTTCAAGCGACAGATTCCTCCGCCAGAAGTGAAAAGCCCATTGCGAGACTGAGGCGTGCCCACATCGTCCCATACCTGGGTTTTGCGTGTAGTGACCACGAGCTCGGACGTGGACCATTGGCTGGTCCTCCACGTTAAACAGGAAGTCCTTCTGCCGCCTCCCGCTCGACGCACTGGCCCCTCATCTCGCCTCGTCGTACGCCTCTCGGCTGTAACGCTTGAGACGCGAAAGCCATATGCCGAACTGTAGAGCACTACATAAAATGATTTCGTGGCCGATTTTGGTAATGAATGCGTGGAATATTGGGATGGAGGTGTACATGTCGTTTTGGGTGAAGATATCATGGGCAGAGTTGTCCGTACTCCGCTCGCTTTTGGTGTTGAACGGAGGATCCGTCAAGAGCAGCCGATCCTTCCCCTCCAGGTACTCACCCGATTCGTCAGCATGATGATTGACGAGGACAGGGAAAGTGCAGCTGTGGACATAGCAGTCCGACTTCATCACGCCGAGCATATTCGCGACAAGGTAGGGTGATCGATTCTCCTCCGGGAGCGACTCTGCCGACACGTCCTCCGGCGGTCGAGACGGGCTAATACGGTTGGCTGGCTCTGGTGCTTCACAAAGGGGGTCGTTTGGCTCCGGCAGTAGTGAGTTGAGAGTAGACCAGAAAGGCTCACCAGCTTGCCCCGTACGGCTGTGTGCCACTAACGAATGTAGGCCAGCGGGGTAAGGAAAGACAAGGACAAGGAGGATACAAATTCCTTAATCGAAGGCTGGCTGTGTGTTGCCGATCTCTAGTCTGAGTTGCGCAAGAAACTCCACTTACATGCGACTCCAGACTGCTACTCGGACCTGTCTACTCACTTCACCAACTCTCTACAATCACCCGTACAAATCACCGATTACACGCTTAGATCAACGCTTCTATCTCTATCACTTTTGCATTCGTGTCTATACGTCCTAAACACCATCATTTTACAGCCTTACTAGTCTCAGTATCACCCTGGACGCACTTCGATCGACACCGTACATCAGAGTAAGGCTGGATACGGTTTGAGTCGTATGACAGAACAATCAGTCTCACGGGGTAAGTCTAGATGCACTTTCCCTGACGAGACAGGACAGTCAGTTTCGAAGAGTAAGCCTGGAAGCCCTTCGTGTCTGCCGGCATCACCACAGCATGCTTTGTTGGCATGTCCTTGTACGCGCATAACAGACAGGTGTCCGTGATTTAGTTGTACTATGACGTAGCTGTGCCGCCTAAACATTACTGAGAGAAGGTGTACACTGTCAGGTCCATGATCACATGCTTCCTGTGGTCTCTGCACAGTAAATACCACAGCTGTGCCTATACCCCCGACACGTCGACACATGTACACGCCCGATCCAATTGCCCATCGTATATAGGCATACAAGGTAATAGATTTGCATTTTTGATCGCTTACTATATAGAAATACGGGCTAAGTTCCACTTGGCACGAATTGTGGAAAATTACAGTAACTTGGGGACCTTCGAGGAGTTCACTATCGTCTCTGACAATTTTATTTTTGACACCAAGTAGTGCCTCCCAGACCGTCTACCTTGTCTGTGATCGTCATCGCAACAGCCACCACGCCCCCCACTTCGTTGTCGGTACCACGCAGTTCCAGCTCCATCTCCTCCTTCAGCCGGGAAGACAAAGAACGAGGAGGATGCGCAGATAGTACCACACTGGGCGTTGTGCTCGACAGTGTCACTCGCCGACGACGACACGGTCTGTTGTCTTCCGAATCGGCATCCGACAGCTCCGAGTCCACCTCCATAACCTCTAAACAGGCACCATCATCTTCAGGAGATTCACGCCGAAGCCCCGAGGCCTCCCGGGTACGACCGCTCAAGTCGGCAAAGACCCTTGGCAAGTGGTCATCACGCGACTCAAAGCGGTCCAGATAGGGCTAGTTGCTGCGGTGCTTGACATCGGATAAAGGTTCGTTTGTGACGGTGGCTTGCACGCTCGACAGGAACAGACTGGTAACCGCCGGCATTGCTGAATCCTTTTCAGCAGCTCGGCCCCAAGCTAACGTACTGTTCGTACCCTCCTCCACACTTGCTACCCCAATCCCTTGCGGCGTGGTCTCTTGCGTGATAGGTGCAGAGCCATCAGCGCGTGACTTCAAAGCCACAAAGTGCTGATCGCGGGGAAGATAAAAGAAAGTAGGGTCCGACTAACGTCTCGCCCTCTGAAACTCCCACTGCCTTTCCCAGCTTCATCTACGCCCTCGTCGGCCGTTGCACAGCAAACGCGAGGCAATTTCCGCTTTGATTTATTTTCTTCAAAGCGAATACACGTTTGCTCCCGTACCTCGGGTGGCATACGTTGATCGCGTGGAAGAACATCAGAGCCTCGAAGGCTCAGGGGCGGCGAACAGAAAATGTTCCTGGCGGAACTACTTTCCGAATCTTGCTGACCTTAGAGGGAATAAACTTGCTGCCGGCAATAAGAGACACGCAATAGTTCTTTTGGCTCAGGGCCACATCCGCGATCTCCCCAATCTTTTTGTCTTTTAGGATCAGCAACACGATTGAAAGCGCTGCGCGCACTATCTGCTTCATCTGCTCGCTGCCCAGCTCGCAAGAGACCGGTTCGTAGCTCTCGTTAGAAGTGCGGAAGTCGTCGCCATGCTTGCGCTGCTTCGTCTTCACTGCGGCAATTTCCTCAATCGCCATGGAAGCCTCGTCTTCTACTGCGATGACAAAGTGCAGGAAGGCCGACGTGTGAAGCTTCATGCGGTCAAACTTGGCGTTCACGTCGGCAAAGGGGAGAACGGCAATGAAGGCAGGCAAGCACAGGCCGGCTGTCCCGGGCCGGTTGAGTTCAGTCGGCGCCACGATTACAGTGTAGTGAGGACCGAAAAAGGGAAAGAAGCCAAGGGATGATTGG
>JAUKWC010042243.1:0-11873 GCA_032356245.1 Endocladia muricata | reverse complement strand
GGTTGTAGTTCCTTTTCTACAAGCTTTGTTAACGTCCCTGTTCCGTTAAATGGGCCACTTTTACGAAGGTCAAACAGGTTTTCCTCGGTAAAGCTCCCCCAATCATTTGTACTAACAATACGTCGAACATGTAAGCCGAGCTTTCCAAGTGTTCCTGATGATGAAGCAAGCCTTGTCATCAACGGAGCGTAAAGATCGGCAAGAGCTACTTGTTCGTTGATTATAGCTTCAAAGACTTGTTCGTAAGTCTCATCGCGTTCTCGCTGAAGTTCTCGACGCCGTTTTAACGCGCCGCTTGAATCAACCAATCTTGCATTGAGAGATTCTAAGTTTGTTTTCTCTTCACCGATTCTTTTTGTCAGTGCTGAATATTGATCCCGAATAACCTTATCTTCGCTAAAAACCTGTTCTAACTTGCTAATTTCAGTTACCAATGCTGAAAGTGGTAAAGAGCAGTATAATACTAGCTATGTTAATCGTGTAAATTACTTACCATCAATATGACTATTCCCTTGTTTCAATTGAAGCCAGCTATGCTGTGGATAAATCAACAATTCATCTTGTTCTAACACACAATAATTAAAGTTAACGTATGATAGGAAGTTTACTAGATAAACATCTTGAATATAAGTTTTGGTTTTCATAAGCACGACTTAGAGAGTTAGATTTCAACGCTACTCAGCGTCTATCAAACCCTGGAAGTCTAGTTAAGGTTTAATCCTGATCAAATTTTTTTTGACTTACCAGACAGCCGATGGCGCCCAAGTCTTTTGGTTCCTAATCGTCTAACGTTACCCGTGGAGCAACGCCCGCTGGCCAAGGTAAGATTGGCACAGACGTAATTGAATTTTGTGGTGAGCCTTCAATGACGCGGTCGCTGTAGGATAAATAGACAATAACATTTCGTTTTTGATCGACGAATCGTACGACCTGTAATTTTTTAAATATCAACGAACGTCGCTCTCTGAAGACTCTGTCACCGTCTTCTATTTTGCCAGTGACGACTATAGGCCCAACCTGTCTACACTCAATTGATGCGTCAGACGTATCCTCAGCGATGCCCAAAGCCCCTCTTATTCCGCCTTTTTTGGCTCGGCTTAAATAGCAACTAATTCCGTCAATATCAGGGTCATCAAATACTTCGACTTTGATGCTGTGGTCAGGTGTAAGAAGCTTAAATTTTGTATCCACACTTCCAATCTCTTCCGCCGCTATATTGCCGCTTTTAAAAACTAGTAGGACTATAAAACTCGATACGGCTATATTTCTGATCATTAAATTCCTCTTGCTTGTCAAATGCATCTAAAACATTGTTGTTACATTATAGCTTGATAGAAAATTAAGCTCGTGAAATAACCGTTAACTTGAACGCCTGTGATGCACTTTAGTCATTTAAAATCAAAGTCAGATTGGTACGGTTAAAGTTTACGTTCTACTACAGCATCTTTAAATTCTTAGATGATTATCGAACATCAATACAAAGAGTTGATAGTGAAGGGGTAGTGTCTACCGGTTATTCTAACAAAAGCGTAAACCGATCATCACCTTCGCTAACATCTTGTTGCGTACGATAGAACGTAATTTGAATGGGAGTAATTGACTATCATGCCAATAAGCAATAGTCAGTTGGTTGAAGCGCACCGGTAGGGTTTGCTTCCGAGAAGACACTTTCTTAAGGTACATACTAGTTTCCGCCATCTTTGAGAACGACCTCTATCTCACCTCCCCTCTCTAGAACAGCCAGCTTCACGTCCTCAACATTGGTACCGCCTGCCGACCTAATAGCTGTATCTAAGTCCCTATCGCCGACTGAGCAGGCCGTCATAGCTGAGCTGTCAATTTCTCCATCTATGACCAATGTCTTTGGCTTTCCCTTGATCAAGTTGGAGAACGACTTGGACCTTTGAGAGAGCTTGATAAGGCAAGCATGGAACACCATGAGAAACGCCGTTACGATGAGTACTTCTAAAAGTGGTGCATTACCTGTAATGGTCCTACTCAAGTTTGAGCCAATGATGATCGATAGGACAAGGTCTATCGGACTGGCGTGTCCGCTGTACATTCTCGCAGAGGTAATTCTGATCGAGGCGACTCCAACTATAAATACGATCACCGAGCGTAGAATCATCTCGTACTACGTTATGGTTCCATCAGAACTGCCTACAAAATGAGTTATCCACTCCATGAATCTTCCAAAGTAAAATTGAAACATGAAAGCGTCGAGCTACCCACTAATACTCTTTGAGCCGACTGTTCACTTGATATTACTAACGTTTGGATTTCCTCACTTTAAAACAGAACAAGTATTGGCCACGGCATCTCGATAGTCTCGGTTAGAGGGTTTTAGCGCTGGCTGAGCTTCGCCTCATTCAGACTTCTATTACATGTTTAGTCGAAATACCGATACCAAGTTGTGAATTAAGATCGAATCGTAGCCGGAACCAATAAGGATGTGAGGAGGGTATCTTCGGTGCAATCGAGCTTTAAGCCGATTTAAAATTTGCTTGAGTCTTCCCGAAACTCCAATGTGAGACAACTCTATTAACTCGGCACCACTGGTAACAGATGTTGGTCTGCCACTACTGCGAAAATTTAGCTATCTTGGTCGCTGAGGAGAGTCCAGATCCGAATACCATCGTCTTCCATGCTGCCTATAATTTTTAAGGTTGGAATTGGCGACTTCCTGATCAGAGTCGGGATGGCCAAAATATTGTTTAACTTGGCCTCCCTAGGATGCTCCAGCAAATCGATCACTGTAATAGCTTCAACCGGATAGTCATTCGCCACAAAGATGCGCTTTACTGCATCGATTTGAGACAGTGAAGAAGCAGACTTTCCGACGACATATAAGCTCACCAGAATTTTTTCAGAACTAACTATTTCATTCATCAGGGCTTTCTAGTTCAATTGAACCTTTCGATATTCCGAACCCTATGTCGCGATGGTCGTGATCGATTCCTCGGGCTTTCATGATTTTGATGAAACGCTCGATGCCTTTTCCGCTCTCCACAGAATTACTGTCCATGTGTAGCCATACATCTAGAATTGAGGAAAAGTTCACCTCGGCATACTTCACGTTCTCATTCTTACCTTCCATCGTCAAAACAGAAGTAATTCCACTAGACTTCAAGAAATCGATCATCAAGACTGTCGCTCGATACACGTCGTTCTCGGCTCCTGCAGACTTCAAACTGGAAATCGGATCTATAACCACCAGAGTCGGGTTATGGCTCTCCACCATTTTATAGAGCTCTACTAGATGGCGTTCCAAACCATAACTGGTAGGCCTCGCGCTGTGTATCTGTAATAAGCCTGACTTATGGTGCTCGCCGAGATGGATTCCAGTCGAATCCACATTCCAGACTAGCTCTTTCGGAGATTCCTCGAAACTATAGTAGACCACACGCTCTCCCCTATCGCACGCGGCCTCAGCCATCAGTGCGGCTATTATCGTCTTACCAACCCCAGTTCCTCCGGAAATAAGAGTTGTTGAACCTACTCTCAGGCCGCCTTCTAGAGCATCGTCCAATACACTAGTGCCCGTCTGAAACCTATCACCGGAAACATCGTGCTCAAGGCCAGCTGACGACAATGGCATAACGGTAATCCCGTCATGGTCAACTAGAAAAGGGTAAAGATTAACGCCGTGCTCTGACCCTCTGTATTTCATCACTCGAAGACGCCTAGTTGCGACATCTCCCGCCGTATCATTCTCTAAAGCGATGACGCAGTCAGAAACATACTCTTCCAAGCCTCGACGGGTAAGGCGCACCGACCCTTTCTCTCCCGTGATAAGACAAGTAATGCCTTTTCCGGATAGCCACTGTAATAGTTTCATCAATTCAAGACGAACAGTTCTTTCATTTCCAAACAAAGTAAAAAGTGATTCAATCGTGTCTAACGCGAGGAATTTGGCACCATGGCGGGTTAGAGCTAAGTCTATGCGTAGTTTGAGACCGTCTAAGTTGTAGCTCCCCGACTCAGTGGTGTGGTCCTGATCGCTTTCAATTTGTTCGAGAACTAATAGATCGTCGGATATATATTCATTGAGGTCAATTCCCACTGTCATTGCATTCGCAATAACGTCCTCGGTCCGCTCTCCTAAGGAAATGAAGACCGCAGGCTCACCCTTCGCAAGTACACCTTTTGCGAGCACAGTAGTTAAAAAAAGAGTTTTGCCGCAACCGGCGCCGCCTGCAATTAAAGTTGATCTGTTGAGTGGTAGACCACCGCTAGTGAGCTCATCAAACCCTTTTATCCCCGTTTTAAATTTCGGTATCATCTTACGGCCTCATGCTATTTTCTGTGCTTTTTCGCGTTGATATTCAAGTTCGAAATCGCAGAATTCCGCGAGTCCCTCTGTATTGATGAGCCTCAGAATGGTATTTGATTTATCTAAGTACCCTTCCTGAGTAAGAGTCTTAAGAGTTCGGCTTACGGTGACAAATGTTAAGCCCAAAGCGTCACTAATTACTTGCTGGCTAATGGGTATTATCATTGCGTCTTCAGAGGCTTGATCCACAGATAATAGTCTTCCATGTAGCTCCAAGATGAAGTGAGCGACCCTCTGAATTGCCGTCTTTCGACCTAGCTGAACCACATGACGGCGAATGATGCTGCTCTCATGGGCTGAAGACCACCATAAAGCCGTTGCAAGAGTCGGTGCCTTTGCGAACAGGTCTTTGAGATCCGACATATCTACGCTACGAACGGTTACTATCGATAGAGCCTCAATGTCATGATCAACGCTTTTGAGAATGAAAACATCAGGAGTTAGTATATCTCCCGGCAGCAGTACATGAATGATCTGTCTCTGCCCCTCAAGTGTGTAGCAAGACCTAGCGGCCCATCCCGACGTTACTATCAAGACCTTATCTGCGTACTCGCCGCGACTAATGATACTCTGCCCCTTTTCGTAAAGGGCTTCTTCGAACGGCAGATCGTCCAATAGTTTGGTCTCATCATCATCTAGTACCCCAAAGTGATGCAAGCGCGAAACTAAGGGGGAGTAGGCGAATTCTGGGAAGTCAGACATTGAGCAGGTGAAAATCTACCAAAATTCAAAATATTTTAAAGACAGTACAGTACTTTTAAGTCAACGAGTACTACTATTTGTTATTTTTTTGAACCCACGGTTTTGATCTTACCAGTTGTCGTAAGCAAGGCTGGGTTACGCCCTCGATAAGCGGTCGGTCGAACAACCCCCAAGGTCGTCCAATCCGATTTTGGTGAAAAATCGCTTGTGAAAGATCATCTCACGATAGGTAGATCATCCCACCTAGTCGTATACCTGGGAGATAGATGTTTTTGGTTCATCTGCCAGTCCTTTTGATACGCGGGAAGAATTGAGGAGGCGAATTGAATATTACTCTTGCCTGGAGAATTGTAGCGATCGAGTATGTTCATCAGTTGAGTCTTGGCGACACATTGATTATCCGCAAACAGATTGGTTTGGACCAGATCAGGATCAGAAAGCTCTCTCAGCACCACCCCTGCTTTATGGTATCTGAAGCCTGAGTCCCACGACTCTTCCAGAAGCTCGTTCACCGTCGCTACGATTCTTCCTGTATCACTGGTCGGTGTCTGAAGTAGTGTTGAATTTCGAATTGTGTTTTGCTTGTCCCCTACTGAATATTTGTTAGTGTGCACAGAGATCGATATTTCGCTGGCCACTCGATTCTGCTTGCGTAGTTTCCTCCCAGCCCGCTCTGCGTGATTCGATATGGCAGTTGCCACCTCTGCTTTAGTCGTCAACCTACTTCCAAAAGATCTCGAGCAGAGAATCTCTTTTTTAGCCGGCGCATCGACCTCTAACGGAATGCACGGTTCGCCTCGCAACTCCCTCACAGTGCGCTCAATGACGACTGAAAAACGTTTGCGCATTTGCCCTACTGGAGCGTCTCGCAACTGCTTTGCGGTTGTGATTCCATATTCCTGAAGGTTCTTGGTCATCTGCGTGCCTATTCCCCAGACATCGCTGACACTGGTATCGTTAAGCAGCAACGTTTGTTTAGAAGGATCGGACAGATCAAGGATCCCCGACTTAGAATTTTTAGCTGCATTGTTTGCCAGTTTGGCAAGCGTCTTGGTGGGTGCGATTCCAACGCAGACGGGCAAGCCATTGCACCTCGCAACCATCGCTCGCACATCTCGACCAAATCCAATTAAATTGTCGCTCACACCGCACTTAGCGATATTCAAGAACGCCTCATCGATTGAGTAAACTTCCATGTCGGCGCCCGTTGTTCTAAGTGTCCGCATCACCCTCGCTGAGATATCTCCATAGAGTGTGTAATTTGAACTAAATAGTTCAAGCCCATTATCAATGAAAGCTTTATCAATTTTATGTGTTGGGGTCCCCATCTTGACTCCCATAAGCTTCGCTTCATTCGAGCGCGCTATTACGCAGCCATCGTTGTTAGACAAAACAACGATGGGAGTCGAGTGAAGGTCTGGCCTGAACAGCCTCTCGCACGACGCGTAAAAATTATTACAGTCGACCATGGCATAGATGGGGTTCAATGTAGTATTTCTCCGATATATCTGATTGGGTCGCGGTCTGCCCTCGCTGGCGTTACCTCGCAACAAAGGTCGAGAAATATTATCGTCACATCTGACGGTGCTGTCTTTAAATCAAATCAAAGCTAACTCCATACGATTAAAACGGCGGTCTAAAAACCCTATGAACTTGTTTTAGCTCGCTAAGCCATGAGCAACATCCTAAGTAGACGTAGGCCAGTTGAGCAAGCTGTGACACGTCTGGCCTATCTCTTGGTCTTCAAAAAGTGTGCTGCAATTGAGGAAGAAGTGCCAGATAGCCAGTGCATCATCAAGCCCTCGGTGGCGATCGGCCATAGGAATAGAGAATCTCTTAATTAGCTGATCCAAACCGTGGCGCTTTAAATGTGGGAACATTTTACGACTAAACAGTACAGAGCAAAGCGGGTTCGTTTGAAAGTGTATTCCAAGCCTTTCAAATTCACTCTTGAGGAACCCATAGTCGAACTTGGCATAGTGGGCCACCATTACTCGGTTTCTAAGCATCAGCAGCAGGTCATCTGAGATATCTGGATAGCGAGGAGCTGAATACAACATCTCATTGGTGATTCCAGTAAGTTTAGTAATACTCGCGTGCAAAGGCCGCTCAGGATTAACTAGGCTTGACCATGTACCGGTGATAACTCCATCATCAACAAATACGATTCCAATTTCCGTAACCCTGTGGAAAGGCGGTTTTGAACCAGTGGCCTCACAATCTAGTAAGGCCATTCTTCGCGGAAAGCCACCGGAGAGTTGCTCCGGCAAACTCGAGTCTATGAAATTTAATGTGTCTTGCATATTCAATGATTGGTGTCTAAGGCTACTGAACGTATCAGGCAAAGTCGAAATGAAAGCGAGCAACTCGCTCATCTCGTGAAGCACACAGATTATAATCTGAGGTGCTCTGAGTTCATTAATTTGGATTAAACTTGGTGATAAATAAGCAACCCTACATTACCTGCTATTGAGACGCCGGAAGTCTAGCGCGAGGCACGCGTGGTTTTTATAGAGTGTCCAATAAGTCTATCCGCCAGGAAACCAAGACGTATCCATATCTGAGTGGCGATCCTGAAAATCACAGATATCTTTCAGCGAGTCTTCTTGCAGTATCGTAAGTTGGTTATTTTTGCGACTTATTAAGCCGCCCTCTTCCATCTCTGTCAACGCCCGACTGATCGTTACGTTAGTCAGGCCGACGGCATCACCGAGATCGTATTGAGTTAGGGGCATGTTGAAGGTATCAGTCATGCTCGTATTAGTAATTCGGAGTCGGCAAAGAATGTCCATGAACAGAAACGCAAGGCGCGCAACGGGCCTCATGCGACTGGAAGCACGCAGAGTATCAATTAAAATTACTTGCTCTCTCGACGAGAGCGTAAACAGCAATGCTGTGATGCGCGGAGCAGTTTCGAAGATTTCATCGAGATCCTTTTTCTCAAACGGACAGAGACACCCCGCGTTGGCCGCTTGCAGGTTAACTGCATGATGTTTGAAAGCGAGTCCCGGAAATCCAATTATATCACCTGGGTGGTAGATCCGAACCACGTGACGACCGCCATCGGGCAAAATTGTATAGCCGAAGAGCCATCCAGATTTGACTAAGTATAGATTTTTCATCTCGTCACCTCCAGAGTAGATCTCTTCGCCCGCTTTGAACTTTCGCTCTGATTTTTCGAGGGTCGCGAGAAGCTCCTCGTTCTCGTTCGATAAATCGACATAATGGGACAGTTTAGTTATCAAACAACTTTTGGAATTGGACATACTTATCGTTCTCAAGTCTAGTGGGTTTGAGCTGTAGGTTGCTCGATCGTGCTTCGTTAATGCGAGTCTTCGACAACGGTAAAGCACATCAAAGATACAAGATTGTATAGTTTACACTTGCACGTTATCTTACTCCCTCACATCGCTGCACTTCTGTAAGTTAAAGCTAACCGGTGAGCTAAATTTTAAGTCATCAGGCTCGCCGCATCGCGAAATGCCCACAACTAGAGGTTCACTGGTTCTAAAAACAAGATCCTCTGAGGGGGCACGTTGAACTACTGGCGACTTACGATGGGCCATACTGGAGTTGGCGTCACGACCAGTTAGGTCTATGACATCCGCCGCGACAATATCGCCATCGAGGTCTGCTCTAAAGGCGTTCAAGCAGTCCACTAGTTCAGGACAAAGCTTCCAGTCAAGATTATGATCATCGAGGATGTGAACAAGCCCGCGACCGAGTGTGCTTCTGTACAAGGAGTTAGCACGATCTCTAGCGAAATGAAATGGGGAATCTTCAGGTGAATTTTCAGGCTGGCCCTGACTTAGGAGAGGCTTGGCCCACGTCGAGGCTAAGCCATTACCAGACAATTTTCGCCGCTCGTTGACAAACCTTGATGTAGCGAAGGCCGAAATTTGAAGTCGACCACAATCCAGAGGCGCGTTTATCACTAATTCATCATCTGGCAACATTGTAATAGCAGCATTACTGGCGTAGCTAAGCGAGATAGGCTCGTCAGAATAGACGATGCAGTTGGCTCGGCCATTAATAACAACTGGTCTAAAGATCATAAGCAAAACAACCAAGTGCATTCATGCAAAGCACACATCAGATGGTTGCATCGCACGGTCGATTTCAGCTTGAGAAGGACGACGAAGAACCTCTATCTCTTGACTATCGATGGACCATTCGATGAACTTTTCACGATTGAAATGATCTAGCCAATGCTCCATACACCAAGTTCCCCACGTTCCGTAAAAACGCTGTGCGTTTTCTACAATGCTGGAGAATTTATCGAGTGGTGGTGTGAAAACTCTATGCCATTGATGGACTGCACGTGCCTTCGATAGCCATGCAAAATCAGTTTGACACAATGATAGACGCTCGGCAAAATCAGTTTCTTCTCCACCATACCCTGTATAACCCTCGTCCATTCCTCCCGCTCTAAGATAGCGGTCCCTCCTTATTCCAAACGAGAGCCCCCAAAGCTGACGCGCATTGTCTTCCTCCAACCAACCATCTTCGGGTACTTCCGGCCTTGCGGGGTGGGTTTTTGACGAGTCCCACAACTCAGAGAAGTTTGCCGGTTCCAGATTAGATATCTTGGGAAGATACCTCACTTCGCCTAGGAAACAGCGGTCTTCGGTGTCCAAAGCTCTCGCGTAGCTCGCGACCAAGGTCGGGGATGGAATACAGTCTACGTCCAACAGAACGAGACTATCTCCACTCGCTGAGGCCGCTGCCGCATTACGCGCCTTCGCGAGCGGTAGCTGTTCTCCCATAGGGATCGAAACAATCGTCACCTTGAACGAGAGGTCTTGCCTTACAGTGGGAGGTACGGGCTGCATACTCGCGATGACTAATTCGAAATCGTCATGTGTCTGCTCAGCTAGGCCTGAAATGAGATTATCCAAATGAGTTTGCCGTCCTCTCACTAACGTTAAAACGCTAACCTCCGGCTTGTGGAGCTGGGCGCAAATCATGCGCCGACCCCAACTGATTCATGAAGCTCGACATTAGATAGTGTCGTAAATGGTCCGGCTCCCTCACCTCGAACAGACGACATTAAATCCACCGATCGGTTATCACGGGGCCTGGCGAGCCACTCACTCCAATGGTCGAGTCCCTCGAGGACACCTAGTCCGTAAGGCGAATCAGAGAGGTACACGGAATCGTACTTTAGAAGACCTCTAAGGATAGGTTCGAAATTAGCCACCACTATCGACCTTGTGGCAGACTCAAGCAGTTCAAGATCATTGCCTGAGTTGCCCGCCGCGATGATTCTATTCTGGGATATGTTCAGTGAATTTGCTAAGTAGACAGCTGCGCCGCCCTTCGCATGATTAATAGGCATCACGTCCACGAATTGCTCGTGAGAATGGTGCACTGATGCAATGCAATCTGAGTTAGCCAACGTGGTTTCGATTTTCTCTATCCTCGTCACATCATCGATGAGGTAGCTGAGTTTTCCAGCCGTCTGCTCAGACTGCTTTTGGAGGGTCAGTCCGCTAATCTCTCTAAGGAGACGATAACAAGACTCTCTATCCCACTTTGAGGACCCAAGGCGCTCCCAATTCAGATCGCGTTTACTGAGCTGCCCATCAATTACGCGGTATATCTCAGAGCCGACTCCCCCGATAATGTAACTTGGTAGTGGCGCACCAGATTCAGTGAGCAATGCAAGACAGTCTGATGCGCGGCGACCCGTGGCTACTACGTACACAAGATTAGGGACATCTATTACTTGACCAGCCAATTCACTGAATATGCGCTCGTTCCCTAAGAGTGTGTCGTCCATATCGGTGACGAAAAGTGTCGGCTGAGTAATTTCTGCCTTTGAGCTCACTCGACGGTTTGCTGCTTTCAGTTGAGACGATTGTCTGCTTCTCAAACTTTTGCAAATCTTTAAATAGTCCTCGACATGCCTAGACCAATTGTAGTACTTCACACCCTTGAGCCCTGAAACGCTGAAGTCTTGCCACACCTTAGAATCAGTAATTACCACTAGCGCTGCATCAGCTATCTGTCCGTTATCGGTTGGATCGACAAGAATTCCATTGTTCAGACGGGACAATATGTCTACGGGTCCACCACTGTTCGTGGCTATGACTGGAAGTCCAGAAGCAGCGGCTTCGAGCAGAGTCAGGCCAAAAGGTTCGTTAAACGCAACATTGATAAAGACACCACCAGACTCAGAAGCGAGTTGGTAAATTCCAGGAACATCTTTAGTTTCATGGCTTTTGGGTATCGCCATCCGACCATAGAGATTATAGAAATCCAACTTCTGTAGCACTTCATTTAATACAGTTTCGCATTCGGCTTCTTGTTCCGGAATCGAGTCCCTTGTACCAGCAAATATAACTAAATTTGCTAGATCTTGAAGTTCGCTACTTTTGCCGTAAGCATCAATTAGGCCAAGTAGATTCTTCTTGTGCACTGGCCTAGCCAGAGCAAGAATTATTGGCTTTTCTGGTTCAGTGAGAAATCGGCTCAATTCATCTTTAAGACTGTTTAAAGTCTCCTGGTCAGCAGCACTCTGAAACGTATCGAGGTCGCAGCCAGGGGCGTTCAGTTCAAGTTTGCGAGTATGATCGCCCTTGTATAAGCCGTACTGATTTGTTAATTCGTCTTGAGAGCTGACGATAATCAAGTCGGCGCTATTGATTACTTTCTGTTCAATTGCAATTCGCTTACTTAGTTCACTGGTTGGAGAGGTTGCCAATGCTTTAACAGCTCCCAATGAGTGGGCAGTAAAAATGAACGGGATTCCTAGCTCATCGCTGACCTGCTTCGCGAGGGTACCTGCATCAGCATAGTGTGCGTGGATAACGTCTGGAAAGGCATCAACTCTGAG
>JAUKWC010042232.1:0-11875 GCA_032356245.1 Endocladia muricata | reverse complement strand
AAAAAAAATTCTAATCATTTTATATTTCGACTTGAAAGTTGGCCTCATATGAGGCCAAATGTCCAATAGACACTAGTGCAGTCATTCGTGCCGGACAGGGCAATCTGTGACAACTATATCAAGAGTACACATCATTTATATTTACCCGCGAGAATTGTGACTCGATTGTAGATAAATGACTGCACAAGAGGCCAACTGCCCAATAGAGGCCTTGCGTGGATGTGAAGATCTCACCTTTTTTTGCATATGCGTAGAAAGTGCGAATACATCTTCATAATTTCTACAAACTTCTGACTGGTATAGTGTACCAGGTTCTGTTTTTAGAGTGTGATGGTACAGTACACGCGCTTGTATAAGCGTGAGGGCAGTGTAAGAATCTCGGTATTTGTTGACATTTGTGCATACATACGTGAAAAATGTAATCTCAGCGAGTGAAGAAGCAACACCGTCCCGAATTGGGTAAAACTATCAACTAGAACCGCTGGACAGAGTGGCTAGGAAATGAAGATCTGAACCCCATATGTTCGGATATTCCAGAGAGCCTTACCCACAAACGGTATGACATTCGCATTAAAATTGTTTTTGATTTGGCAGAACGACCTTGTGCGTCATACAAAGAGGATCACTCTTGTGGACGGCAAGAATGTTCTGTCCAAGAAACACTACATCCAAAGCACGACAATCACTCTTTTTGAGTGGGGCAGTGAGCATTAGTAGCAACAATGTAGCGACATGCTCTTTTCCAGATCAGTTTGGATGTCTAGAACCAAATCCGTGTGTTGGGCTAGGCGATTTCTACACAGCTTGATGTGCCTTACTGTGCGAGAGGTAGTAAATTAAATTTTGTAACCTTACGTAGCAATGAGGAACGGAAACAAGCAATCGGCCTCTCTGTAACAGTGTCTTACCCCGTCAGTTCAGTCATTGACGCTGTTGGTGCCAAAAAGGCTGTTGATTCAACAACACTACTTACTATGCTCAATGCGTTGGTAAAAAGAATCAAGGGTCTCCAAAAGGGCTAGCTGGGATTTAGTAGGGGGCTTGGGTTCAGTACAGTGTTATCTCCTACCAGTAATTCCCGTAGAGTACCTGGAATACCCGCAGACACCGTCGATACTGTGCGAATGCAATGTTAGTGCTGTGAAGAGCAATTTCCTACCATAGCAAATCGCACGGTCTCAACTTCAGGCTCGTCATGTCATATAAACAGTGAGAACAAATAATAATAATAATTTTGTATAGAATGAATGACAATTCAAATTCTTTCACGTCTTCAGAAACATACTGCTACCAACCCTCCGCAGATGCTATGTTCGAATCCACGATTCCAAGGAGCGCGGAGCGTCGAAGATGGCCGCTGTGTGTGCCACATGTCATGGGAAATTAGTGAGTGCTTGTGATTGTGCTTGAGTTTCCAAGGAACTTGAGGAATCGTATAGCAGGTTCCCCCTGTGTCTGTGGCAGATCCGTCTCGACTCCGTGGGCTCTGCTCCGTTTCTGACAGACGCAGTTCGGCCAGTCAACAACTCGTGTGACTGTTTGCAACTTTCTCGATGGGTTTGAATGCCTCAAAGTCGCGAGATGGCTATTCTGAGGAGATGGAGGCAGATGTGGATCTCTTGCGACCGCGTTTTCCGAAAACATCTGGTTCAACAGTTAACATCCTGTCCCCCGACGGGCTGCAGACCCGAACAATCGGGTATGCGGAATATGGGGATTTGTCAGCTCCTCCGAACCGAGTCCTTCTTTTTATGCACGGTACACCCGGTACTCGTTTTTTTTTTACCGCTTCCAATGCATTGTATGCAGAAAGACACCAAGTCCGAATCGTTGTTCCAGAGCGCCCTGGGTTTGGGCTCTCCACTCCCGTTCCAAACCGCACGCTACTCAGTTTTGCTTCTGATGCGGCAGCTGTTCTCGACGCTCTTGGGGTTTCATCAGCTCATGTCGTCGGATACTCTGCGGGTGGACCGTATGCACTTGCATTCGCAAGCGAATATATGTCTCGTTGTTCCAGTGTTGTGGTGGTCTCTGGCCTGAGCCCAAACGTGCCCGGTGTGACGGCGGACATGACTCTACTCTCAAAGGTTGGTTACTTTCTATCGGGGAAGGCACCCAAAGTACTGAAATTTCTTCTGAGTGCAATGTCTGGACAAGCCGTGAGAGAAGCATTTGCCTCTAAACGAGACGAATTCACAGATGTCGAAAATGACCAGTACAAACAGGACAAAAACTTGCGGCGATGCTTTGCGGAGAGTACGCTAGAACTGTATTCAAGGGACAGTGGCGTTGCGGCAGAGGCAGAAGATTACGTTTTGATGGCGAGAGATTGGGGGTTCGATTTAGAGAGTCTCAAGGACGTAAAAGTGTTTCTGTATGGCGGCGGTGAAGACAACAAGTGCACGCCGGCGATGTTTAGGGAGTTGGAACGTGGTCTAGCAAATGCGAATCTCACGACAAAGTTTATTGAAGCCGAGAATCATCTTTATTTTTACCGCCTATTTGAGAGTATCCTTTTCCGGGACATTGGACTGCTTTGAAAATCATAAGCCCAGTATGTAGCTCTCTGCACTCTTTGTCTACTTGACAGAGAGAAGCGGCGGAAGAGGTATTAGCGTGCGCATGCTGTGCTGCCGAATGTTCTTCTCAACCTTTCTTGTCCTGAAAACCGTTTGCGTTTTTCGGCTAGTTTCCGACTCTTTCCTACTTTAACCTTTGAACCGAAATTGGATACAAACTTGACATAGACATTCTGCCCTTCTTCTTAGCTCGAGCTTTCTTAGACATTCCCAGTCCAGGGATTGATTCTCGTGAGCTGGCACTCTTCCTTGTCCTAGAGTATAGCTCCCTCGATTCATCTTCTGGCGAATATGAGGAGTGGAAGGGGTATGGTTTTCCCGGTAATCTGACAGATACATCAACAAAATCAGTAGCGATCAATTTCCACGGTCATGGTCTATCGCGAAAGTGGAAGCCACATGACGTTTCCGCAAGGATAGTTTGATTTCGGAGTGCAGAATTGGCCATTCTTTAACAACTGAACCTACCTGCTAGTTGAATCGCACGAGATTGCGGAGCAAGTTTGATAATAGGAAGATGGTTATTTATAAGATGTTTTAGACAGTCATGGCTACTGCAGTCGTGGCATATTGCGTCATTTCAGTATTTTGATTGCGGATGTCCAGGAGAGAGGAATATGCGCAGATTTACTTCGCTTGGTTAAATACTCTGCTTGGGACTAGAGATTTAAATATGATGTAAAGAGCCGCTGAAACCCCCTTCTAGATTCTTACAGGCAGGTCTACGGCAAGAATGCTTCTGATATCGCAGTAGGTCCCCGAGTTCTGTACACTGTCGAAACGTTCTACTCAACGCTCTATCATGAAATCTCAAACGGAGCCACAATGCGATTCCCGCTGTCAGATCGTCGGGCTACTGATGTATTGCTGATCCTCTACAACTGTTCCCTCGATGTACATGGCTTTGCAAACGAAAAGCAAAACCCAGTACCCACTATTAGATTTAGTTTTGCTGGCGGTTGTCATGGCCAGGGAAGAAGAAACTTTTGTGTTTAGTAAAGATCTTCCAAAGCTTTTTTTTTGTCTTTAAGGATTTTTTCACAAAGACCGCACCCGATTACACGACAAATTTATTAGGGGCACGCAAAAGGGTCTGTTACCGAAAGAAAAACAAATATGTTCCATGTCCCACTTCCTCTGAAAAATCGGCGACCAATTCAAAAAAATAAGCAGCCGGATCAACGACAACACAAACCCACCGAGGATTCCAAATCATGCGTTGCAAGACTGGAAACACGAAGATAGCCCTTAGGAATAGGGAAAAATCAAACGTTGTCCATCAGCGATAAGAATTTTGTTCGTTTCTGCTCTAACTGTGTCTCTTTCTGCAGCAGTAATAGTCAAGCAAAATCCTCAGCCACCTCCAATTATTCTGTGGTTCCGTGAGGAGCTTGGCAATTCCGATTTCTCCCTTTACCTTTGCATTCTGGTTTTAACGTGCAGATGAGTGTGTCGCAGAGCAGTCGGTCTGCACCACTGAGTTCATCCACACAACCGAACACGGCTTGGGCGCTCTATCTGACGAGTACTACTGCCTCTGCCGTCTCCGACGCCCAACTCGCTGAGCTCGACGAGTTTGAGCTTGTATCACGCGGCTCCTCGGAACTTTCTAATGCCCACTTACGCAAAAGGATAGCGCCTATCGTGCATGCACTAGTATGTGCAGCGGGTGCCATGGCAGGGCGGCAGCAAATGCTTCGCTCTGTGTCCATGCTGCACCAAGTGCTCACCCGAGCATCTCCCTCGTTGCTTCGCGTGGCAATTCGGGGCATATCGCACTTTTATATCGAGGATGTCGCAGACGGTCGCACAGATAACGCTACGGAAGGGCCTGCATTTCTACAACCATTAGCAAGCATTGCGGTTAATCGTGTCTCGGACAAGGAGCTCTCGACAGCAGCCGCGGCATGTCTAGCAACTTTACTTGGATGTTCTTCGTTTGATGAAGGCGCAGACGAGGCAATACCAAAAGTTGTGTGTACGGAAGCGAATGAGCAGACGCGGCGCTTAGTGATGTTGTTGATAACGGAGGTTGTCTTGACTGCATCGCCCGATGCGCTGAAATCTTTGTCGAATCTGCTGCGACGTGATTTTGCACGCGTTGCATTTTGCGAAAAAGACGGAGTGTCGACATTGGCTTCGACACTGCTCACGCAGCCGGGCAAGGGCCACACAGCGATTGGCGAGATTATTGCAAGTGTAGAAGGCCCTGGGCAGCCTTCGCAGCCAATATCCGCTTCGTACCATGCAGTGTTTGCGGTCTGGATGTTGTCCTTCGCAGTCTCTCCACGCGTGCAGGAGCAGGTTTTGAGCCACGTTTTATCAACACGCCTCTTGGTGGTGCTAGCTCGCCTGCTCAACCATGCATCGGGACAACGTTTAAAAATCGCGCGAGTGACGCTCTCCAGCATGCGCAATCTCGCATGTGGCAGCACAGAGCTACATAAACGGATTCGTCGTGATCTAATCTCGTCGGATATACCAAGGGTTCTCGACCTGTTTGTGCGGCCTGGGAGTGGTCCAGGCGGAGTACTTGGATCTGACGAAGACGCGATGGCGGACGCTCGCGATCTTATAGACATCTTGCGTAGAGAACAAGAAAGCATGTCTACTCTTGATTCTTACTTGGCAGAAGTCCGTGCTGACTCCTTGCACTGGTCACCGGTACACAAAAATACTGAGTTTTGGGTAAAGTATGGACAAAGAATTGTTGATGATTATCGGGATGTGCTGCGAGGACTTGCTTCTGTCGTTAAAAGAGGCGATACTGGAGAAGCCACGGCAGAAGAAGTCGCGGTAGCTTGTAATGATCTCGCAATCATTTTGCGCGAAACAGTGAGCGGACGAGCTGTTCTCTTGTCGATTGATGGCTTGAAGTCTTGCCTGATGCGGTTGATGGTTGGGCATAAGGAGTCTGAGGTGAGAGCGACTGCACTGACGTGCACCCAGTTCCTCATGATGTCGTCGAGTAGATGATGATCTGTACGGAAGGGTCGTTCACTACGAATCCCTCTCCAAATCTATGTTAGCCCTGCAATCTGTAGAGGGCTTAGACCAGGAAAAAACTAACTGGCTGTGCACTACAAAAAGCTAAGGTGGTCAAAAAGGTTTCACTGCTGCTCCTAGTGGGCTGTATACAATATGTTTTAGTCGAAGCTCACTAGGAAGTTACTATAAGGACTAGAACATACTACAGAAAGATATCGGGATCATCACGCTTCTAGTTCATCTTGAGAGAGCCCGGTTGAAGTCTATGAAGAATGCAGACCCTGGCGCACTGAGAGGGTCCCTCGTATCGGGATCCCTCGGATCAAGGAAAGACGGTAGCGGGGATTGAAGAGATACACTAGCGCCTGATGCGATTATCATCTTACGCACCGAAGACAATCCAATTCCTGTTCCAGATCTTCCGCTTTTCTCGGCAGCTGTTCCTCTTGATTCAAACAGCCACACGTCATCGATTTCGTCATCCATGAAACCAAATCCTGTATCCCACACGACCACTGTCACACCACCGTCCTCATTAGACTCCTCTGTACTCCCAGCCCTAGTAAAACTGCTCACACCAATATGCGCGCCCGGCGAGGAGTACTTGATTGCGTTTTCGAGAAGGTTTCTGATAGACTCCTTCACAAACTTATGGATAGCCATTACTGGTGGCGAATCGTCGTCTACAGTCGCATGAAACCCCATTCCATTCGCCTCGACCAAGGCTTGGTACACATCGATTTGCTGCGTTAAAACATCAGAAATCCAGAGCATTTGCATACCATTTGAGGACGTCTCACTCCCAAAAGCCGCAGCCCCCTCGACATGACTACTGGTTTGCTTGTCGACATCGATCACAGAAGATTCGTCTTCGCGCTCGTACCAAGGTACTGGCATACCCTCCGCCTCTGGAAGCAAAGGCGCCTTTCCTGCGTCATCAAGCGGCTGAAGCAATTCATCTACACGAAGAGCTTCTAGAATCATGTTCTTTGCCAGTGCTCTATTAGAGTTACCTGGCGGAAACTTACGCAGCATTAAATGTCCGAATGTGACCAGTGCAGAGACCGGCGAACGGATCTGATGCAGCGTTGTCCGTAGCAGTAAACGCATCGACTGCATTAGCGAATTGCCCATATCCAAAGCACCGATGCTGGCATGCCACCGTCCTTCCATCGCGGCCGCCAGAGCAATGGTCTTCGCGACTGTCGTCGCCCGCTGCACAGCGTCCTGATCCCACACCGCCTGTGGGGCAAGCCTTGCGGGGTTTTCTGGCACTAGAACAATTGTTCCCGCGAGCACGCCGTTGTACTCTACAGGCACGCATAAACGACCATCCGGAAGCGTCTCCCCCCCCGCGGACGGATGAATAAAGGGGTAATGCGGTAGCAACCATTGCGCGGGAATCCCCCCAGGCAGATATTTGGTGCTCCCCAGGGGCCCCTCGAGTTCTGTCTGCCCCGCGTTGATAGGCGATGCAATCCACACTCTCCGCGCATCGTCCTCAGATAGTGGTGAACGTGCAACTAGAGGCACAAACTCAAGAGCCCCTGTGACGCAGTTTTCGCGGCGGAAAAAGAGCTCGGCATGGGATGTGCGCGTCGTCGCACAAAGCAGTTGCAGCTGTGCAGAGCACAGCTCCAGAAAGTCAGGTGACCACGCATGATATTCGTGCTCATTTTGTGCTGATGGCGAGGCGGGTGATGCCGCCGTCGTCCTACCAATTCCAAAGCGCGGGCGTTCCGGCCCAGACAAGGCCGCGCGCGGGTGCGCACATACCCGGCAGGAGCGGCGAAGACGACGCGGCGTACGCACGGGCACGGCTACATGCAAAGCCACAGGCGCATCACTTCGAGGCGGCACTACGGGCACAAAGGGCATAAGACGGACAAGTGGTGGGGGGGAGCGCGGAAGACGGCGAAAGGGTCGGTAAGTGGTGAGCAGCAGTAGTCTGTTGGAGGGGGGGAAGGTGTGGAAGAGAAATGTGCATCGAGCCAGATTCCCGCCAAATAGGACGACGCTTTCAAAATACGACAAAATTATGCTCATTTGCGCGGGCTGATGGTTAGCGTGGCCACGTGGATCGCGATGTAAGACGAGAGTCTCGAAGTCAGGCAGGCCTACCGACGCCGCCAAACTCGAACGCTCTCCCCCCTTCCCGCCAGCTTCGTCAGCGCCACCGCCTCGCCCGCCCCTCCCTCCGCAACTATCCGTCCGCCTTGCGTGCGGCTCTTGTCGCCTCTCATCTGCCCTAGTGTGTCGCGGCGTGTTTCTCCGGGAAGACGGAAGTTATCGACGAGCAACCTACTCCCACGGAGTCTCTATTTTTTGTGTACAAACGCAAAAACGCATTCGTGCCGACCGTCAAGCCATTCGTGTCAGACACCCTCCTCCGTCTTGGATTGTGTCGCCACTTGCCTTTGTTTTAAGTGTTTTGCGCCCCTTTTTTTCCAACTGAGCAGCACGTCATAACGATCCGTCTTCCCACCCGTCTACTTTCACTAACTCTGCGGACTGGGAAGGTCCCCCCACCTGCACAAAGTACCCCCTCCCCCCCGACGTTTACTTTCTGCTTCTCCTCCTCCGACTCGCTCGCCCGCAGCTATTACTTCTCCTCTCTGTTTTCTTTCCACTGTTATCCTACCATCCGCACTATTCCCACTCTTCGCCCCCCCCCCCCCCCCCCCCCCCCCCCCCCGCGGCGGCCGCGGCCGCGGCCGTGCCCCCTCACGCGCTCGTTCGCGCGCTCGTGCGGAGCCGGAAGCTGCGCCTACAGCCTCGTTTGCGTTGCCGGCCGTGGCCCCCGGCGCAGATGACGCGCGCCGTATTGAACTGCTACGAAGGCTCAACCAGATTTCCCAGCAGCGTGTAAGGCTCGAGCGTCGTGCGTCGCGCGAGACTAAGGGGGAGGGCGGGTCGAACGGGGTGCGAGGGGGGGGGGAGGAGAGTGTGGTGGCAAATGGTGGGAAGAGGAAAGGAGCGGTTGTGAAGCGACGGAGGGGCGAGGCAGTGGTGGACGATGGAGGGGGGGAGGGGGGGGGGTTTGAGGCAGAGCACGATGTGTCGCAGAGAAACGGGCGACATAGCGCTCAAAAGCGAGTCCAGGCTGAGCCAGCAAAGGAAATGCGGCTAGAGTTGGCGAAGGTGGACAGACCATCCGCTGGAAAGCTTGACCTTATGTCGACTGATGGGAAAGGGTCGAGGAAAGCATCTGTTGTAACGCCCCCCGCGACGCCCAACATTGGTGCGAGAGGGTCTGGAAGGGTGAGGACACCGTCAGTTTTGCTGTCGTCGCATCCAGGTGAGAAGGTGCCGGCGCTGAAGTCCAATCCTGCTACCAAGAACCGTCAGGTTGCATACTGTTTACGGATTGTGAAGGAATTGTTGCGACTCAAGGATGGTTTTGGCTTTTCGAAGCCTATTGACCATTTATGGGATCGAGATCAATTACCCGGCTACTTTGAGATGATAACTTCGCCGATGGATCTGCTCACCGTGCAGGAGCGCCTCGAGTCTGGTTTCTACATGAAGTCGCCTGGAAAGAATGAGGTGGAGGAGGTTCCGTTTAATGTCGACAAGTTCTCTGCCGACATGCGACTGATTTTTAACAACGCCCACACTTACAATCGTAAGGGCGACGTATTTTATGAGGCAGCAACACGACTGCTAGAAAAGTTTGACCACAAAATTGCGCAGATGCCATCCCTACAAGAGTTGGCAGCGCAACCTGCAAAGAAGACCAAAAAGAGAAAAAAGGGGCAGCCAAATCCTGCCTTTGACGACGAGAGGAAGGTTGAGAAGGGAAAGCGTCGAAAGTCGACTGATGCTGAAGGCAATGGGCAGCCAAGTCGACGTGCACCGGGGAAGAAGAAGGCCGCTGCTAGTGTAGGGGGGAAATCGAAGAATACCACTTCCTGTGGGACTCGAAAGAAAACTGCTTCTAAATCAGAGGTGGTCGTACAAGACGTAGATAGCATGACTGCTGAGGAACTTGAGGCGAGATTAAGCGCATTGGAGCGGCAGCGAACGCTCACAGAGCCAGGTTCACCGGCGGCGTCTCCTACAGCGGGACAACCGGCGTATCTTGCAGCTGCTCAAGCCTTGTATCATGTAGAAATGCCATTCCAGGAGAAACTGGAATTAAGTGGCAACGTGAGTAACCTTCCGGTTGAGAAACTGCGCAAGGTCGTGTCTATGGCAACGAAGAATAAGGATTCGTCGATGGAGGTAAACAAGAACGAGGAGATTTTGCTTGACATCGAGTCCATGAACAATGAGACTTTGCGAGATATCCAGGCACTCGTCAACCAGACATTGTTCAAAAACAAAAAGGGGACAGGGCCAAATGGAGATGTGATGCAGATGACTTAGACACAGGTGGTCGATGAAATTCAGAGACTCCGTACAGCGCAGAAGAAACGAGCCAAAGAGCGTGGAGAAGATGAGAGGGCAAGCGACGGGGGGAAGATGGAAAAGCAGAGGTCTTTCTATGATGGAGACGACTCAAGTTCAGAATCGGACTCGGACGGGAGCGGGAGTGACGACGACGACTCAAGTTCAGACGAGTCTGGATCTTCCGGAGATGAGTCGAGTTCGGATTTCATGCGCAAAACGCGCGAACGGAATCTGGCCCACCAGCTGGCAATGCAGGCTGCCGGGACTCCTATGCCTAGTCCTTCATACCAGGGAGGTCAATGATGAACACGTTGACGACGATGCGGTCGACGTGACATTCAACATTTCCCACCTTTTTGTCTATGCACGATGATCACCTGTATCTCCTTTTTTTTCGCTTTGCCAGCCATTTTCCGCCCAATGTCGTCATGCCGGTAAAACGCGTAGACTCACAATTGATATTCAATGACTTGCTTGCCTTGCCGTCTCATGCGCGCCATCCACGTACTGTTCGCCTTGTCGCGCTGTTCTCCTAGGAAACACCAGACAAGTCCCGCTCCGCAGCCACCTGGATTGGCAATGGCACCGCCATCAAATCCCATGTGACAAGCCCTTTGCTCTCTGTCATCCGAAACACAGCTGCCCCACAATACGGCGTCACCATCCTTTCCACCAGCCCCGCACGCGCACCAAGCGCCTTTTGCATCTCACAATGCGCCACCACAATCACTTGCCCAACATCCCTCCCCCCACCCTGATCTGCATCTCTTCCCGCCAACACCCGCAACGCGTCCTCATACGACCGCCCTCCCAGCTCCTCGTACGCCTCCACACACACTCCCGCATCCACACGTTGCACAATCGCCGCCGCCTCCACACTGCCTGCATACTCGGGCGTCACCCCAGTTTCCCGGCACCGCCGAAAGTACAAGCACGGCTCGGCCAGGGCCGGCACGACGCGAATAGGCAACTGCAAGGTGGCCGCCAGTTGGGCAGAGGTTTGCAGACAGCGGGTCAGCGGGGACGACCAGATGGCCGTTGCACGCGGGGCCACAGAGTGAATGTGGGCAGAGGCGGCGCGCGCTTGTAGATGACCGCGAGCGGTCAACGGAGGGTCACGCGGACGCGAGAGGGTGGCACGGATTTGCGGCCAGCCGGAGGCGGACACACTGTCCGCGCGTTCGCCGTGACGGATTATCACCAACTTGCACGGCTTCATTGACGGAGGGAAGACGTGAGGGATGAGGAGCAAAAAAAGGAGGAGAGCGAGAGAGCAAGAGAGCAAGAGAGCGAGAGAGCGAGAGTGAGAGCGAGAGTGAGAGAGAGTGTGAGAGAGAGTGTGAGAGAGAGAGTGAATGAGAGAGAGTGAGAGAGAGAGTGAGGGAGAGAGAGAGAGGAGTACGCTGGGATGTGTGTTTTTTGAGGTAAGGGAATGGGATGTGAAGATGTGAAGGTGTGAAAAGTAGGAATGGGCGGGGTGTTTGGGCGGATGAGCAGATGGGTAGATGGGCGGAGCTGTTTGAGAAGAGTGAAGCGTGACGGGGAGGAGTGTAAACATGTAGTGTGGTGTGCGTATGTATGGGTGGGGCGAGTAGAAGGGGAAGGGGGGAAGGGCAATGCACGTCAATGCACACGCACTCGGCAAAGACACGCACTGCCGAAAACCAACATCACCCGCCACTTTTTTGCGTTTCTTTGGTCTTCCGCCAACACACACACACACCTCTCTCTCTCTCTCTCTCTCTCTCTCTCTCTCTCTCTCTCTCTCTCTCTCTCTCTCTCTCTCTCTCTTTGCCTCTTTCTCTCTCTCTCTTTCTCTCTCTCTCTTTCTCTTTCTCTCTCTCTCTCTCTCTCTTTCTCTTTCTCTCTTTCTCTCTCTCTCTTTCTCTGTCTATCTTTCTCTCTCTCTATCTCGA
>JAUKWC010042221.1:0-11876 GCA_032356245.1 Endocladia muricata | reverse complement strand
TGTCTTCACCCGCCAATGGGATAACAACCACCTTATTATGGGCTTGAGCGAAGCCGGCTGGAAATAATATTGAAAACGATATCAGCGCTCTGGCAGTAAGCAAAAAATAGGGCACCGCAGTTCGCATAAGGTTAATTAACATAGTTTTTTACTGTTTTTGAAGGGTGATATAACGTTATGACTAAACCATCAGGCAAAATCAGAGCACTGCAGAACAGCGGATGCTCATTCAGTCAAATCGAATTGATACTAATTGAACAGTCCGCCGAATATTTTGTCGATCGCTTTGTCCACGCCTTTATCTACCGCTCTATCTTCAGCCCTCTTGGCGCGCGACTTGACTCTGCCTTTTTGCCGTTGGGCTTGCTGATCAACTCTTTTGCTAGCTAAGGTTTCGCCGCCTTCTACATCGGTGGCGGCAGCACCTTCAGGGCAACTGGCACTTTGCCATTTCGCAACTGATTTGATGGTCATTTCCTTCTCACCACCGCCATTATCTTGGCTCGTAACAACGACTGACTCATAGTGTTTTGGGCTAAGGAACTGTGTCGTTGATTTTGAAACAACACCGGAACATTGAGTAACCACCACCATCTTGTCGGAAGAACTCGTAAGCACCTCCATTTCGCAGTTGTTAGCGCCACCGGCCGCCATTTTTTTCTGCGCGTCATCAAAGAAAGCGTCCGTTAAACACTGGTCAACTTGAGTCGACGCTGGCATGAAGTTTTTCATTGCCTCGCGAGCCTGAGCACCAGCCTCGCCTTTGGGTATTCCCGCTAACGCCTGCTCTAAAATGGCAGAGTTATCAACGGTCACGACCCAGTGCCCCCGCTTCAAATTAGGCTCGACGATTTTGGTTTTGGCTTTCACAGTCAACGCCAACGGTATAAAAGCTAATATTAATAATTTTTTCATATTCTGACTCACGCTTAAGTTCATAAACTGAGCTTATAAAAAAAGTGTAATAGACCGTGAAAAATAACAAATATAATTAACGCATCGCGTCTTTGACTTAACTGGCCTCGACACACCACAACCATAGCCATAGCCATAAACAACGCAATCAAAATATAGCGCAAAGCCCCGCGCGGAATAATGACGGCTTAGCGTTATTTACCTTACGAACCTGTGCAACACTCATAACGGAAAATGTGAGCTAAAAACCGCTCATATCCGGCATCAAGCGCTTGGTTACAAACACAGGGTGTTCCCTCGCGCAACAATAAACGGTTTATTATTGCGCGACCGAGGCTATATGCAAATCAAGGCAATCTTTCCGTTGCTTGCTTTTATTGGTATACAAAGACCGTCATCCGATTGTTCAATCCGCACTCCATACAACTCATAGTCGTCGAACACATCTTGGTCGGCGGCATAAACCACTACTTTGCTGTCTGGGCTAATGACGAAAACAAATACATCTGAACCGAAAGGCAGGTTCGCATTAAGTTTAACGGCCGGGCCGCCCGCTAACGGCACGCTGTACAACTCAAACACGCCATCTGTTTCTTGATCGGCACGGTAAATCAGTTGCTGAGAGTCGTCGCTTATTATAAAAGAGCCGGCGTCACCGTTTAGAACCATATCAGGGGTCAATTGAACGGGTGCGCCGCCAGCTATCGCCACCCTATACAAATTGAGTTCGCCAAGTATCTCTTGATCAGCTCGATACACTACTGACCTTGAATCTTTACTGATATCGAAACTAAACCGAACACCAGCACCTGGTGGTAGAACCGTGTTAAGTTTGGTTGACGATGATCCATCAATTGTGGCGCTGTATAACTCAAACACGCCATCAGTATTATAATCTGCACGGGTCACCACTCGTTGGCTGTCAGCGCTTATCTTGAAGGCACTAGCTTCGCCACCAGCCACCACTTGGCCTTGGGGAATGAGTGCAACCGCTGTGCCGCCAGCAATTGGCACACTGTATACACTGACGCGATCAAATAGACCCCTATTACTGAAAACCACGCGCTGTGAATCGGGGCTAATGCGATACTCAAACCGGAGAACACCCAAAAAGCCCTCTTGACTAATTTTTATCGGCGTTGCTCCGGTAATGGGCACACTGAAAATCTCATTAAGACCATACGTGTCGGCATCAGCAAAATAGACCACCCTTTGGCTGTTGGGACTGATTCTAAAATCCTGTACGTTGCCGCCTGAGGTCAAAGACGCATTAAGTTTTGTGACAGAGCCTCCGGTAATTGGCACGCTGTAAAGCTCACTGACGTTGGCCACGGCGGTTAAAAATACCACGCGCTGGCTGTCTGGACTTATTATAGAAAAGCGGCCTTGAGCCCCACTGATGGTTGAATCCAATTGCACCGGTACTCCGCCGGTAATCGGCACGCTGTAAAACCCAGTAGATTGGCCGTTGCTGGCTCTAAATACGACGCGTTGGCTGTTTGGGCTGATGCTTGGAAAACCTCTCACATTCAACGGACCCGCACCGTTCCCGCTCAGCTCCACAGCGGGGCCACCGGTAATGGGTACTGAGAAGGCAGCTACTCGGTTACTAGGAGTTGTCACACTATAAACCACAAATTTACTGTCTGAGCTAACGATAAACCCACGAACTCCTGTACCGCCGAGTATTACCGAGTTGAGCTTAGTCACGACTCCGCCGTTAATGCTCGTGCTGTAAAGCTCATCAACGCCATCGGTATCTTGGTCTGCCATGTAAACCACATACCGACTGTTTGGACTGACTACTGGAAAACCTGCATCTCCAAAAGCGGTCATGGGGCCGCTTAATTGGTAAGGTGACGACTGCCCGTGAGAATGACTCACAATTCCGATGAGCAGAAAAATTGTTAGCACGCCTTGTGCCAATGATTTAGCTAGGCAATTTAATGGCATTCTGTTGCTAAACTTTAACGACCTGTGCGTGCCTTTATGCTGTTGCAACGGCTGATGGCCGCGTTGTGTGAATTTGATGATGTTCATTTTTTTCATTAATGTTAGTACCATGATTGCCCGCCCGACGGCTCATTTTTTCAAGTCATTCGGTAGGCTATTGCCCGATTGCTCATTCGGTGCCGGCCGAAGAGCCTTAGATTTTTTCCTGTGGATAACACTGCTGCATTGGCACCCTCCAACGCTTTCCGTACCATCACAAAGCGTCCATGCTAAAGGGCGAGTGTAACGAACTGTGAAAAATACTAGAGAAAATTGGATTAGCTCAGGTGTGTTGTCTCACAGAGCATTAAAACCTAAGCACGCTTTTCAGTAGGGCCAGCCAAGCATCGTGTGCAACTCACTTAAGCACATAGCCCTCGCCATATACACTGGCAATTGAATCAGGCGGAAGAAATTTTCGCAGCTGGCTAACTTGGTTTTTGATTGAATCTAACGATATGTCTTTTTCGTAGGTGTCTTCCCATACCGCAGACGTAATTCGGTTATACGACACGGTCTTGCCTTTGTTGTCGATGAACAGCTTTAGAAGGCGCAGCGGCTTCTCAGCAAGAGAGACGATTCCTTTTTCATTGAGCAACGTTGCATCCGCTTGATTCCAAACCAAGCCGCTTCCTAAACGAACGAATTCAGACGGGTTGTCTATCAGCTCTTTAGCAAGCGCTTCTAACGCTTCTCTAAATACTTTGGGGGCCACGGGCTTGGTTAAATATTTTGTGAGCTTAAGCTCTGTTGCTCTAAGTAATTTATCTTTTTCCGTATGCGCTGTAAGCATAATGATTCGGCTTTTCGACCCTTTTTTTCGTACTTCTTCGGCAACTTTAAGACCGTCAATGTCTGGCAAATTTATGTCTAACAACAACACATCAGGCTGATGCACTCCAAAAAGTTCTAAGGCGGTATTACCGTTTGCAGCCAAATATATTTGGCCAAAATAGTTACCCAAATACTCAGCAACGCTATTTTGTATTGCAGGTTCGTCTTCAACGTATAGAATCGAATGTTTTTTTAATATGGAAAGCATGATTAATTTAATGCGAATAGTAATGTGAATTTTGCGCCGCTATGCGTATTGGACACAGAAATTTCCCCGCCCATTCTTTGCTCGGTAATGATCTTTGCGATGTACAAACCTAGACCCGTTCCACCCGATTGCTCTTTGGTCGTAAAATAGGGGTCAAAAACAACGCCTATGTTGTTATCGCTGATACCGCCCGCGTTATCTTGAATTTCAATAACGGCCCATTCTTCGCGAGCCGCAATTGTTATTGTTATCTGTTTGCTGTTGATTTCTCTCTTGCCTAAAGCTTCGATCGCATTGCTTAGCAAAATAATAATCACTTGCATCAGCTCACTTTTGTGACCAACGATATCGCCACAAGGCTCAATATGGAAAGACACCTCAACATCGTTTAGGCTGTTCTTCAAAAGCACCAAGACCTCTTTTATTGCGCCCTCTATCTCAAGGATCGCTTGATCAGTGTCTTCCTTAAGCAAGCCCCTAAAATCTTCAATAGTTTGCGACATATGCTCTGTCAAAGAAGACACCTCTTCTATTTTTTCCGCCAGATAATCCATTTGATCAACATTATTTCTAACGGAATAGTCCATATTCATCAGCACCGCGTTAATATTCATCAAAGGTTGACGCCACTGGTGAGCGATAGCATCAAGCATTCCGCCCATATTGGCCATTCGGTATTGTTGCAACAACATTTGCTCTTGCGCCTCGCGCTGCCCTATCTCCTTTTTTACGCTTTCGCTTAAGTTCTTATTTAGTTGCCTGAATTCAACGGCATCCTTCTCGATTTTACCTAGGAAAAAGTAAGCAAACGCCGCGAACATCAGTAAGGAGTTTACAAACGTGAACTTTGCCAGCTCTGTATAACCAAGATCGTAATAACCATTGATAATAATCAGACTAGATAGAATTAGCAGCATCAGTGTTAAGCCGTAATTCCTGCCCATCAAGACGAAGCCAGCCAAAACAATTAGGAAAAACCAAATTAAGCGAAACTCGTCCTCGCCTTTTCCGAGAAATAGAGCTGAGTAGAAGACTATTAGCGCACTAAAAACAGCGGAGTTCGCTACCCATGAGTAGTAACGTTTGTCTAACCTAAGAGGGAAAATTCCAACGCAACAAGTTACCGCGTAGAAGAGTAATGTTTTCTTATAAAAAGGATCAAATTGGACAAACCCAAGTATTGCGGCGAAGTAATTTACCAGCGTGAAAAAGGACGCAAGCAAGAGCTTTGCGTTTAATAAAGAGAAACGGAACTTCTCTAGATTATCGTTTATCGAAAAATCATGCCCGCTTCTTAAGAAGTCGTCAAAGATTAGTAGGCAAACTGATTTTATTTTTTTTATATTAGACAATGCTTTAATGAGGGTTAGAGTTCTTACAAGCGGGTTTTTGTCCGAGCCGCCGACCTAGTAGTAGTCTGGCTTGAGTGTATAAAGTTCAAACCTAGTCAGTACGCGCACAAATCAAATTTGGTTGCGCGGTGTTCGCCACGCGAGAACCACGATACTGTTGACAGCGAGACCGTAATTCTTTGAAAAGGAATAACACGAGGTTAACCAAGAACAGCAAAGTTGACAGAATACCAACGAGAGTTGTATGAACCCGTCACCTTGATACCCTTAACCTTAACGAGTAAAAGCCTAAGCTCAAAGCCCCTAAACAGACTAGCCTTTAACGAATAATAGTGTGCTTACTAGGTCAAAACAACGATATCCAAGCGACGAGCGAGCCCTTGTACCACTCTTCCCCTAAGAGTAAAAAAATCAGCAGTAAAAATTTTAAGATGCCATCAAACAGAGGAATATTATAGTGAGGCACAGGTTTGAGGGTCAATCCCCCAAAAAGGGGATATTTGCCAATTTCCAGCCTGAGTGAGAAGAGGCGCGAGTGATAGATAACGTGAAAAAAACCGAGTCTGCTATCACGTAGGTCGCCTCATAACGGGACTATCCAGTTGTGCTTTTTGAATGAATGGCCCTGTAGTTGAATGCTCAAAGCGCGACCAGCTAGAATACGCACGCAGCTAAAATGGTGGGCCTACTTGGATTCGAACCAAGGACCAATGGATTATGAGTCTCACAATGACACTATCTCTGCGGTATTCAGAGGTTTGCTTAAATACGCTCTCAGCCCTTTAATTGCTTTGTAATCACTCGCTAAAGCCCTTTTTAGTTCGCTCTAAGATATCTTATCCCATGCACCGAATTTGTTACCGAATCTATTAGATGCTTAAAGTAAGCAATACTGCTACATCAGAAATAAATAACGCTATAGCTGAATAACCTAGTATCTTGACACCAGATTGTAAATCTATAAATTTTTTATAAGACTCCAGAGGTGGGGTCTTGCCACCATAACGAACGTCATCTATCAAAGGAGATAGATTGACGGTCAAGTAATATCTTAGAGCCTGATAAATAAGAACTACAACGGCTACCGCGATTGATAGTTTTGATTCACCAAACAGAAACTCAAAGGCGTTCATACCTTTAAAATCTAAAAGTAAGCCTTTTAACTGCCCTGGTGGAGCTGTGTCATGTACATACACTATTGCCTTAAAAGCATAGAGCTTCACAAGTAATGATCCGAAATATAGACCACACAGTAAGACGTTAATGAACGGCGATATGCCACTATAGGGAGATGTAAGTTTGTACCATGAGTCAGTTCTACGATTGCTGAACTGTATTGATTGAATTCGGTTTCTATCAAAGTCAATTAATACCTTTTCATGAAAAATCGATGACTCGAAATTTACGTTCCTGTACTGACAATGTCTTGTAAATTCCACAACCTGAAACTTACACTCCACCATCTTAGCCATCTCCAATAGACAGTTCAAAAATGTAACTTCTTTGAAGTCGCTACCGCTAAAATCACATGACTTAAGCGTTGACTCATGACCAAAGACTACGTTTTCAAAAGTACAATTAGTAAAATCACAGCCGTTAAAGTTTCCGACAAAAAACTTCACATGACTGAAGGTGCTACCACTAAAATTATAGTTTTCGTAATCACCGCTAATTATTATTGGTTGATTGTCGTCGCCAATAATATCTAAGTTTGTACAGTAGGGCTCATTTCTATCGGCCCCATATCCCTCGTGCATTTCTTCAGAGCTGAATGGGGAATAATTTTTAGGCCGCTCGCCTCGTCTTTTAAGTCTATCTCTTAGAACTTCATTTCTAGCTCTAATTATTTCATTATTAGCCCTGTCATCCTCAGCTTGCTTTGCTTTTCTTATTCGATTCCTATTCTCTTCTTCGGCTCGTTCTCTTCTTAATTTTTGCCTAAGCTCAAGTTCAGCGACTTTTACAGCAGGATCATTTTTTATAGGGTCAAACATCATAGAATTTTAAAATTTTTCTGTTTTCTTCGTTCAATTTTCTGTAGGCCCGCCCAGTTACACTAAGTACTGACACCTAATGATTGCGTACCCGCTTACAAAAAAACTAATATTTAGTATCAATCTTTCTACACAAAGAACTAAGAAAAATAATTAAGAAACCAACCTCCAGCACATATCATTCCTTTTCTCTTGCTCGAAATTTGTATTTTGAACACATTAAATGACTACTCTATCCAAGTTCTCGAGATTAACCCATACTAGCATCACCAACCGCTTTTACGCACACGTCGGCTACCTTTACACTTTTAAGTTTAGCTTCTTCAGGGAACTCTTGGACGGTTGCTCCCTCCTCATTGTAAAACGCAATAAACTTATTAGAATTGGCAACCATTATTCCTTTTAATAATTCGTTGCCCTTTGAATCAACTAGTACACTGCATACGCTAAAACCATTGCTAGAGGCGGCACAACAACCCGATTTTTCATACTCTTCAATATTGTGATTTGAGTCATGGTAACCAAGCTTGTAAGCAACCAAAGGCGCAGCCCACCAAAGGACTGCTACGGCCATAAGGATTGTCAAAAATGTATAAAGTAAATATGATGCAAAGCCTCCGATGACAGCTGCTTTAAGAACTTCGCTCTTTACCCACACAACGGATAATTTAGAAGAAAATGTCTGTAGCACTCCATTCACCTCTCCCCAAAAGGCCCATTTACGGATTTTTTTATAGGACGCCAAAGCCAATATTACGAATAGCACTACTCCTAAAAAAATCAATGGGCTTGAGAATGTTATAGCTATGCATCTCAATGCAAAACTGGATATCTCATTAATAAGACTCCCAACTGCAAAGTATGAATTCACGTACGTCATATAAGTAGAAATATTGAACATATCAGATGATATTCCATATGCGCTCAACATCCCTTGGTGAAACGCAAAGCCTATCAAATACGCGACAGGAGCAAAGCCCGCGGCTAAGGCGACTAACAACTTATAATTAAACTCGAATTTTTTCGTTAGCTCAGTTACTCCTTGTCCAACACTACCCGTACTTACTTTACTCATCTATAACTCCTTCTTGCTAAGTGCTTGGCTATACAGTGGCATAAGATCTATCTGTGTCACTGAAACACCACGTGACGATTTCCGCTTTCTAAAAATTCACTAATCCTCTTTTCGAGTTCATTCAAATCATCTCAGACGATAACTACCTTGTAAATCCCATCCGTTGCTTTAACGTCAGCTCTCTTTATCCCAGACATTCAAACGCCTCTAGTTATCGGAAATCATAACCTTGTTATTTTAATATTGCTTTCTAAATTTAGGCTCTTTCAATTGATCGAGCAAGCCTATTTCTTAGCAGTTAGCTACGAGTTATATGCCACCTGCATTTTAAGCCAGCTTTCTGGAGTACCACCCAATGCATTCGATAGCTGCGATGCTATTTCAGAAGTTACTTCTGAACACCCACCCACTAAGTCGTCGAACTCTGATACAGATACATTTAAGCACCTAGATAACTCAATAATCTGCGCATCGTTTTCAGATGACTGCAAGTAGACCTCTCGAATGAACTCGCTTACGTTTGGTGGGTTATGTTGTCTCATATTGATTAACCATATGAATATTGGTTTTAAAGGTTCTTCTAAATATTTCGAACAATATTATCATGATCAAAAACCTCGAATTCGTAAAGCAGGTTTCGAATATTGAAAAATAGGCACTTAAAATTACATCTGGTTAATGTGTTTTTTAAAGGTAATCACGAAGATAATTTTTCTCGAAAAATACAAGAACACATCGTTGTAGTTTTGTTCGAAATACTGCCCTTAAATATCAACAGCTTATGCAAAACCGCATTTTTGCGCTTTCGAGATAACGCAAATTACAAAAACGCGGAAATGCATTTTTGTAATTAAAATCAATGAGTTGCATTGTTTTCTAGTTTCTGTTTTCCTCGCAGTCCTCGATCAACCGCTGAAGGACTTTAAGAGATGGCTCAAGACCTCGAATACTACGAAGAAAAGTACGGCGAACTAATTACTGCTGAGACAGCCGCTCAGATCCTCAAGATCACTAAGAAAGGGTTCGACTCTTCATTGTATGGTCGATCTCCCGACTTCGAAAAAATTCGTGCTATCAAATGCAAGATTGGGCGGCGTATATATTTTCCTACCCGCTCATTCTTCGAAGTCGTATTTCGCTCTGACCAAGCTCGCTAAAAAGTGGAAAAATCTTTCGCTCAATTGTTAGAACTTGAACACAAATCAATAGCGCTTGGTGAGATGTATAAACGTGCATCAAAGGGACAACTTACCAGTAATGACAAGTCAAAATTGAGTAACTGCCCGCCTAACTGCGTAACATATTTCCAGGCCGCTAATTGGCTACGGGAAGCTCACCTCAAAAAAATCAAGTTACTCAAAGAGGAATTAGTAGCGTCGGGCCACATGTTCGATTTTCCCAGCGAGTGTGCGATAGCTCCCAGCATTATGTTACGGGGGGCTCTGTTTAGACCTCTTCCAAGAAACGGTAGAAAATGGTTAAACAAAGAAGTTGTAGCTTCTTGGGGAAGTGTCGAACTAACCTACACTGGCATTACATTGAGTCAATCTGATTTCGACGTTCTACTGTGCTTTACACGTCTACTTCGAGATGCCCAGAAACAAGGGAATACACAAAAAGTCTCTACTGAGTCTGGTACTACCGTTTTTCATCGCCTCACTTATTCAGAGTATGGCCTGCTCAAGGAGCTTAAACGGTCAACAAGCGATACAACGTACGAATGGCTGCTTAGCACCTTATGCCGCCTAAAAGGCCAACTGACATTCACAACGCTTACTGGCAACCTTAGCTTTCCAATATTGGGCGAATCATCTCGAATGTCCAAGGGTGAAAGCTTCGTTGATATAAACGAGAATTTCATTCGTTCATTAGGCTTAGACAATTTCAGCTTGATAAATATGGATGAACGCCTAGCTCTAAAAAGTGACACCGCCAAATGGCTGCATGGATTTATAGCTTCTCACAAAGGAGGCTCCAAAATATCAGTGGAACGTCTCATGAAAGAGACCAAATCTGAAACTAAGCGCCCACGAGATTTCATTAGTAAGAGACTCATACCCGCTCTTGAAGAACTATCAGCCCTATCAGTAATTCAATCCTTTAGTCGAAACGGCCATCTAATTAGCTGGGTTAGATGATCTTTGCTAACGCAATAAAGGGCGCGTGCTTGACGCAATATAGGGCGCGCAACTATCGCAATATAGGGCGCGAAAATAACGCAATAAAGGGCGCTCAGTATAACCCTCTATAACAATCTTATAACCCCACATACTAGTTTTGAAAAGAACCATGGAAATAAGCATATGATCGAAAATCAATATTTAGAATCAGACAAATCTTTAAGAAATGGTCGAATCAAAAAAAAGACGCCGCCACTTAAGAATCAAATCCATATCGGACTATCAACGATATTATCTGTCGCGCTAATACTCGCGATAAGCTTGTTGCTCCCAAAACCGTCTAGTGCTTCGGAGGTATTCGGCGTGGAGTTCAACCAGATAAATTGGGAGGAGCTATGCCCGAACATAAAACCACTCAAAGTTGGCGAGTGCGATATCGTGCATCCGACATCAGGGTTAGCTCGTAACTTTAAATCTGGCTTCGAAAAATTCTCAAACAATTCCGAGAAACCTAACTGCGAACTCCAAAAAGAAATATACGAAAAAAGGATAACTTCTAGCCCACGGCGTTGCGCAGCTATGTTTCGTACAGCTTATAGCGCACTAGCGACTTCAGGAGATAATGGGGCGTTCACAGCGCAGGAATTTAGAGACACCTACCTATCCGAAGGTGTTGTAAACGCAGAAGCGCTTCCTCGCCATTAGGGGTTTACAACAGTGGAATTCTTTACCAACTTCTTTGCGGCAATCGATTTACAGACAGATGCCTATGTCAACAGCCAAGTAGCTATCGCGGCTGCTTATGCCTCCCCTTTTATTCTCAGTGCATCGATCATTCTCGTAATCAGCGTTGGATTGGCAATTATGTTTGGCAAAATTGATGCTCCTCTCAAAGATACGATGATCGCATTGGTCACTATTGCCGTTGTGACTAATTTCGCTACTAACGTCGGCGTATACAATCTTTACTTTAAGACTCTATTGCTAGGCCTGCCTGATGACCTCGTAAACCTCGCAGGCGCACCAGGAGTCGGCGAAGCACTGGACAACTTTGGTACCTCAATACTCGAAGCCATTATTAAAGTTTGGAGGACGAGCACTGGCATTGTTGGAGGCCTCAAAGCTGCAGTGATAGCTGGTGTCTTGTTTATAGTCTGGGCACTTATGTCTGCTGCTGCGGTTGTCGCACTATTGATTGCTAAGGTTGGGCTAGCAGTATTGGTCGCGGTCGGGCCTCTGTTCATAGGGTTAGCTATACATCCGTCCACACGTGAGTACTTTACCAAGTGGCTCTCATACTGCACCAACTTCGCATTTTTAGCGATGCTCATTGGTGGCGTCTTAGCGTTCGTTGGCTCAATTGCGGACAACTACTTTTTGGCTCTT
>JAUKWC010042210.1:0-11880 GCA_032356245.1 Endocladia muricata | reverse complement strand
CCGAGATATAGTAAGCACCTGAAATACTGGGCGAGAACTCGACCCGACTGTTAAACGTTAAGGGATCTGCAGTTGGATCATCGTCATTGAACGTATCGGAAATCAACGTGCCGTTGGAATCGTAGATGCCCTGCAGGGTTGGATCGTTCAGAGTACCACTACCGCCATCCGCTCCTTCCAGTTCGATCAGGTAGAACTCGCCAGCGTCGAGGAACACTTCGAACCAGTCTTCATCACCCTCTACCTCGATGTTGCCTACGACCGAACCGTCGACCGTCACAGAACCCGATGTCGCAATCGTCTCGCCAAAATCGTCCATCGGCTGATCAGACGGCCCACCAAAAACCACGTAGCTGGAACCACTTCTAGAACCATTTACGTCAGCACCATAGGCTCCGATGATCAGATCGTCGAAACCATCGCCGTTCACATCCCCGGCAGATGAAACAGAACGTCCACTGGAGTCAACAGCTTGTTCGCCGTCGAGCCGGAAACCGTTGGTACCGTCGAGGTTGGACAGATTGATTACGGCTGAAAAGGTCATGGTTTGATTCCTTGCGAGCAAATGACCGGTTCGGGAAAGACCGATAATTTCCACTGACGTACTTGTCAGAAGCTTTGCTACCATACAGACAATCGGGAGAAATGCTCGTGTTAATTGTATATTTTTCAAAAAGCACGGCCATGATGGAAAGTGCCGTGGCCTCTTAATCTGGGATTGCACGTCTTGAGATGGAGCCTAAGCATCTGTACGCGCATCAACTCGCAAACTCGACTTGTCACAGGTTCTCTATATTACCCCATGACGCGCTTGCACCCGCGCGCAGTTGGAGTGTGCCCCTTGGGGTGGACAGGTCAGGAGAGGTGGCTCGGGGAATCTGAACAGGTCGGATAAGTGGATATTCCGCTCCAGATTGGCATGATGCCGATGGAAGGAGCGACGATGACGAGACGACCGAGACGGAACCACGGGGCAGTATTCAAGGCGAAGGTGGCTTTGGCTGCACTGAAGGGTGACCGAACCATCGTTTCACGACAAGGTCGGAGCTGGCTCAGCAGTTCGACCTTCACCCGAACCAGATCAAGCAGTGGAAAGATCAGCTGCTGGGGAATGTGCAAGGTGTGTTTGACGGCAGCGCGAAGCCGGAGACGCCCGCGCTGGTGGATGTGAAGGAGTTGCACGCGAAGATCGGTCTGAACCGCCCCGGGTTTATCGGAGATTGATTGGTTCAAATATCAGGCGGCTTGGTCAAGGGCATTCAGTTTTTCATAGAAGGCGTCCTCTGCTTCGGCTGGTGTGATGTATCCGATGGGTTCGAGCAGTCGGTGGTTGTTAAACCAATCGACCCATTTCAGTGTTTCCCATTCGATTTGGCTGGCTGATTGCCATGGCCCCAAGCGTTTGGTGACCTCGGTTTTGAAGAGGCCAATGATGCTCTCGGCGAGCGCATTGTCATAGGAATCGCCGACACTGCCGACCGAGCCGTCGATCCCGGCATCACCCAGCCTTTCGGTGTACTTGATGGATAGATATTGGCTGCCCCGATCCGAATGATGGATCAGCCCATCCGTCTTGGTTGGACACCGCTGGCAAATGGCTTGGTTGAGCGCATGGAGAACGAAGGCCGTTGTCATGGAAGTTGAGACCTTCCAGCCGACGATTTTGCGGGCGAAGACATCAATCACGAAAGCAACGTAGACCATGCCCGCCCAACTGGAGACATAGGTAAAGTCGGAGACCCAGAGCTGGTTTGGACGCTCGGCCTTAAACACGCGATTGACCTTATCGTCCGGGCAAGGCTGTGTTGTGTCCGGGTTGGTCGTGATGATTTTCTTGCCGCGCACAGCGCCCTGTAGCCCCATGGCTTTCATCAGCCGTTCAACAGTGCAGCGGGCGATGTCCTTTCCCTCTCGCTTCAGCGCATGCCACACTTTCCGCACGCCATAGAGATCGCGATTATCGTCCCAGATGCGAGCAATGTCCTCACGATGAACCGCATCGCTTCTGACGCGAGCCGATGCCCGAGCAGGATCACGGGTCACCGCCTGATGAGAATAGAAGCTCGATGGGGCGATCGGCAAAACACGGCAGATCGGCTCGACCCCGAATGTGGTGCGGTGCTCTTGGATAAAGGCGATCATTTGCGGAACGGGCGGTCGAGCTCCGCCTGGGCAAAATAAGCCGACGCCTTCTTCAGGATCTCGTTCGCCTGCCGCAACTCCCGGTTCTCACGTTCCAGTTCCTTGATCCGGGCCTTCTCCTCGCTCGTCAGGCCAGCGCGCTCACCGGCATTACGGGCAGCCTGCAAGCACCACGCTCGCAATGTATCGTGCGAACATCCCAACTTCGGCGCAATCGCTCGATACGCCGCATTGTCGCTGGCGTACTCACCGCGATGCTCACGGTAGAGCCGAACGCCGCGTTCACGGAATTCAGCACTATAGGACGGGGTATACTTCTTCTCGCTCATCGGGCTCATCCTTGGAGAGTTTTACTCTCCGGTAAACCCGGGGCGGTTCATTCTCTTGCCCATCTCGGGATCGTCCTTCTCGCAAGACAATCCACTCTAACAGCTGGTCCGAAATCCTGCGACCACCTCTGAATTGCTCAAATCTTTTTCAATTTCAAAATTTTAGCAAAAAAAGGGAGGGGTCATTTTTCGATGCCGATTCACAGATATCGGTTCGGTCACGGCAGACGGCGCTTACGACACGCGCAGATGCCACGACAGCATCGCTGACCGCCGAGCCGATGCCGTCATACCGCCTCGTAAAAATGCCAAGCCGTGGAAGCCGACCACGCAGGGAGCTATCGTCAGGTTTGAAGCTGATTCACAGTCACGATGTCGGGTAAGGTGGCAGCGATACGAATTTACCACGTTCCGCCTGATCCTTGAGGGCGCTGTAGCCATCCAGAACGGCATCCTGCCCCTTTCCCTCGGCAGGAAAATCGAGGGCATCGGCTACGGCGGCTCCGATACGCCGATCCGTGGTGCCGAGCAGGCGGCGGATCGGTTCATGCTCGGCGAAGGGAACGACGGGCTGGCCCGTTTCCCGGGCAACACCTTCTTCGGCCCATCGTTCGAATGCGGCTATGGCCGCGTCACAGTCGATAGACATGCCATCGACCGCTCCTTCGAGGGTATGACCGATCACTTCGGCCTGGATCTGGCCATAGCCCCATGCGCGTGCTCGACCGATCATATGGCGCCGTTCGCCTCCCGCTTTCCCGCGCTGGCCCAGGCGGATTGCCCAGAGCAAAGCACCACATTCCACGAGCGACAGGTTGTGCACGCGCACGTCTCCCTCGAAGACGGCCCCTGTTTTCAGGAACCGCGGGTGCGTCTCGACATTCTCGTTGTCGTTCGGGCTTTGCGGCAGGGTGCCGACGAATCGCCCTTGCCCATCATGACGCGCGGGATACCGCTTGCGCCCGGAGAGGCGGGCATCCGCGTTATCATAATCCATCGGCTCCCTGCTATCGCGCGGGCCGGTCAGATAGAAGGGCCAGAAGGAGGGGCGGGGTTTGGCGGCGACCATCGTTCGGGGGGTGCGCTCGGGTTCGGCATTGGTGGAGCGAGCGAAGCCGACCCGAACCCGGCTGCGCAAGGATCGTTCCTGTGGCGGACGTTCGTGGACCCCTTTCTCGTCGTCGCGGTCATCGCCCGGCGGCGCCCATCCGAAGAGGCCCTGTACCAGATCGAGGGGGTCTTCATTCTTGCGAGGTTGCGTTGCCTGGGCAATGTCTTCCAGCGAATGGCGATAGGGCATCCGCATCAGGGCCGTCAGGGAGAGAATGACTTGCCTGCCGTCGGGTACCGATGATGCAGAAGGCGCCGTACCAGGGTTGCGCCAGAAGACGGGGAGGCCGTAAAGGGCCGTGTCCTCGAACTGCTTTTCCAAGGGAACCTGATTTTCAGGGCGATCTGCTCGTTCGTTAAACCCTGTCGACCCATCGTGCAGCCATGCGTCGAGTAGCGCTTTCGGATCACCGCTATGGGCATTGCCGTCTCGATGTTGGGCTTGGAGAAAGCGGTGTCCGATATTGGGGGCGACGGACACGGGCTTGTTGCCCGCGTGAATGAACAATGCTTCGGTTCGTTTCTGGGTCGGGTTGGGGGGACAACCGATATCGGGCGTCGTACTCGAAACTACGAGCATCCCGCGCCCTTCCACGTCCCGCGGTATCTCGGGGAAGGCGGACAGGTCGCGCATCCCGTCGAGGCGGGCATCCTTCAACGCTTGCAAACGCATATGCAGGTCGGCCGCGTGCCAGTCATCGACGCTCCACCCTACGGCCTCGGCCAGCACGGCGATCTCATAGACCAGCGTACCCGCCGGGATCAGCGCGAATGCGTCGCCGTAACGAAAGAGCCAGCCGCCCTGGGCGCGGGGGTGCGCCAAGCCCGTCTGTCCGACGACCGGGGCGTTGCGACCGGGACTGATGTTCTTCTTCCACTGCGCGCCGTTCATGTTGCGGGTATAGGCAACGTAGTCGTCGTAGAAGGTCAGCCGACCGTAGGCTGCGATCTCCAGCACGCTGCGCAGCATCCCGCGCAGGCTTGCGCCCGGCAGGGCATGGGGGCCCTCCTTGCCGAGCCGGAACGGCTCGTTCGCGGCATCAGCGGTGCCGCCGACCAGAAGCGGCGTTTCGGCGGTCCAGCGTACCGTGATACGACCGCAAATCGCTTCCGCCACGGGCCGCGAATGGTCGATTTCCTCACCCGTCGGTGAAGGCAGGATCGTCTCCTGTACCGGTACGAAAGTGTAGGGCGCGCGGCGTTTCGGGTTCTCCCGGGCCGCATCCAGCAGGGCTTGGCGTTTATTAGTCATGTCGGTGCCTTCCGCTCCACGTCGAACCAGCCGAACCCCTTCGACGCCCCATGTCCGAGGTCGAGCCCTTCGCGGGCTATGTTGTCGAGGAGGTGCGTCCAGAAGGTGCGATCCGCCTCGGTCGCGCTAGCCCGCAAGGAGAAGGACACATGAAGGATCGTGCCGAGAAACGCTTCTTCCTTGTAGAGAAACCCTTCGCGGCCTGCCCCGGTGATGCGATCGAGGCTGACGCTGGTCAGCGTGATCCTGTCGGCGGGCAAGTCGGCATTCATCTCCACGAGGTGCAGCAGCGCGGCGAAACCGGTCACGCCGAACAGGCGCTCGACCGGGCTGAGGTCGGCGATATCGGCCTGTTTCCCGACGATGCGCGTTCGGTCGTCGAGGGGCGGGCGGATATCGGAAACGGGCACCGGATCGGCCCTCGCCCGGTCCACCTCGGCCAGCCATCGCGCCCGGGCGCGCAGCGCCCCGATCAGGCTTTCGGGATTGAGCGCGGGTTTTCCGTCCCGTTCGAGCGGCAGCGTCGTCTGCCCCTCGCCTTGCACGCGCTCCCCGGTACCGCATACCGAGAGAAACGGTCCCTCGCAGGTCAATGTCAGCGTGTCGGTCGCATCCACCTTCTTTTCCCACGACGGCGATAGCGCCGCACGCAAGGGACCGGTTTCCACGTCGTCCACGCGACTGGAATGCATCCGCCCGTCATTGGCGGTCCGGTGACGGGTGAGAACCAGCGTCGCGGGGTCGAGGGCGATGCGGCCATGGCCCTTCGCGGTGCCTTTCCCGATCGAGAGCGTCCCGACGAAGGGAGCCAGAACGGCGACCAGGTCCATGGGTTCCGTGCCGAACCAGGTTGCCCGGAACGCGAAGGTACTGCCCTTCGCCACACGCTCGCATTCGAACAACTTGTTGGTTGCGTTCGCTGCCGTTCGGGCATCCAGCGAGACATGGGATGTCACGAAACAATATCCATCCGGCCGGTCGAGGCCCTCGGGTGCCGGTCCTGCCTCTGCGAGCGGTGCATCTTCCAGCCAGAGCCGAGCGACCTGTCCCTTGTCCTCGCCATCCATGGCGTATCCGAGGACGGTATCCGCCTCTTTCATCCTCTGGCGCAGAACGCCCTTCAGGCTCGACGCGGGCAACAGCGGGCGACCCTCGACATCGCGGAGCAACCGTTGACGATTCCCTTTCTCATCGGGAGCGGGCAAGTCTTCCAGCCGCCCGACATGCAGGTCGGCGCGGGCCACGAGAACGGCTTCGATCTCCAGTCGATCGTCGAACATGGTCCAATCGGTCATGCCATCCTCATCCCGTCCGCCAGGGCTTCGTGCATCGCAGTGAGGTCTGCAACGCGGCCGAAGCCGTTTTCCCTCAGGAAAGGAAAATTGCGCCAGGTGGCATCCTTCGGAGCGACGGCGGGCAGGCCTCGTTCGAGGATGTCGTGATGGTCGAGAACCTCGCCGATCCCTTCGCCCGGTGCCGTGCGCAGGCGAAAGACGCTGCCCGGTTCGGTAACGATCCAGGGGCGGTAGCGACCGGGTTCGACGGGATAGCGGATCGCCAAGTATCCGCCGCGCAGACCCTGACGGGCGACGAAGCCATCGAGGACGAGGCCTAGATGCCCGAAGTACCGGGCATAGGCCGCTTCGATGCCGTGACGATCCATCGCCTCGTCTTCCGTGAAGAGCCGGGCTTCGGATTGCAGGGTGAGATAGACGGCATCGCCGTCCGGCAAGGGGGCAGGGGTCTCGGCCACCGCATCGCCGGTCAGGATGGCGCCCGTCGAGCCGAAACCGGGCGCGCCCGCCTGGAGGATGCCGCACAGGTCATCGAGCAGTCCGGTCTTATCTTCCACGCGCAGGGTACCGCGCCAGGTCCACCCTTCGGGATCGATCAGAGTTTCCGCGAACAACGCTCCGCCGCGCTCCGCATCGTGGAGCGGTCCACCGGTCTTCGGATCGACCGCCGTACGGGTGCGAGCGCGCAAGGGCGGCTCGATTGTCGCGAGGCCGGGGATGATCCCGGACAATCGGGCGCGCACGGCACTTTCTTCGCCGCCTTTCCAATCGTCGAAGAAGCGCCAACGTTCCTCCGTGAGAGGGCTGGAAAGAGTGCAGACGAGCTTGTTCTTTCCGGCAACGGCGATCGAGAACGGCGGGACGAGGCGCGCCGCTTTCGTGGTGGCATCCACCGGAACGGCATCGCCGACATGCAGGCTCGCCAAAAAGGTTTCCGTCTCCACCGCGCGGTCCAGCCCACGAAACGCTTCGGCCAGGGTCCCCTTGATCGCCGAACCGGGAAGGCGGTCGGACCCGATGCGGACATTGCCGCTCCGCCGAGCGGCATCGACGAGAAAGGGGCGGTCGATCCTGTATTCTACCGCCAAGGCCCTGGCCGGTGCCGCGACCGGTGCCGGGCATACAGGCGTCGCCGTGCCGAGCGCATGATCGAGCACACGCCCGAAACCGGCGGATTTGCCGCCGCCGATGGCGACCATACGGGGCAGCGCCCGCTCCAGCAGGGCGACGATCTCCGCAGGCGACAGGCCGCCGGGGACTGCGCGCAGGATCAGGTTTCCCTGAAAGCGAACGGATGCGCCGTAGGGAAACGGCAGTTCGAAGAAAAGCAGCTTGCCATCGTCCGTCGCCCCCCGTTCCGAGTCGATCGCCACGCGGACCCCGCCACTGCCGCCCTCCGCTTTCGGCCCGACGAGATCGCAAACGGTGACCACCCCCCGCGCGGTGCGATCCTCGATCTTCCCGTCCCGAGCGGCGCCACCTTCACGCCCGAAGGCAAGACGGCAGGCCCCGCCGATATCGCGTCCGCCGAGGTCCGCCTGTCCATCGCACGCGAGGACGGCGAGACGTTCTAATGCTCCGCGCAAGACCCCCCGGATCAGCGTGCCGGGCAGGACAAGCCGTCCTTCCTCGTCGCGGGCAAGGGCGATGTCGGTTTCCGGGCCTGCAAGACCATCGCCGGGAACGAGCCAAGGCGCACGAAGCGTGAGCGACAACGGGAGGCGATGGAACAATGCCACGTCAGTCATCGGCAGCCCCGACCGGCAGGTAATCGACCATCAGGGCCAGATGGGCCAGAGCTACCAGCGGATGCCCTGCCGCAAAGGACGGGTTCTCCAGAATATCCGCGATCGCCGCCCCCTTGTCGGAGGCGATGCGCTTCGCATCCTCGACGATAGCCGCTTTCGCTTGCGAGGCCTCCGAACTGCCCGCAGGGGCACCTAGGGCCAGGCGGTGCTGTCCGACCCACTTGGCGACGGCCCCCCTTCCGACCGTGGCGAGAAGGCACTTCGCTTGTCGGGGCAGAGACGTCAAAGCCTCGCGCGACATGGCACAATCATATTGCCCGTCGCCGAGCCAAAGCTTGTAGAGGGCTTCCGCCGAAAGGTCGGCATGGTCGAAACCCTCGACGGCCAGAACCTGAAAGCGCGATGTCATCTTGTCCTTCTTTGCCCTGTACATGAGGTCTTGCGCGAGCGTATTCGTCGTGCGGATCGGGGCCTTGGCGGGAGCGAACAGCAACCCCATGCCGAAGGTGAGCGGATCGCCGGTCGATGGATGCACCCAGTCCGCCATCTCTTCCAGCACGAGATCGGCAAGCCTCCACCCGGCCCATCCGGGGGCGACGAAGGTGAACTCGTCGGCCACCCATAGCAGGGTTTCAAACCGGGCCGTACCCTGGTGCTGCAGATCGGGATCGTCGGCGATCGCGAGAAGAAGGCGGGCAAGCAGACCGGCCGTCAATCCGTCGACCGTGCGCGAAAACCGTTTCAGACCGCTGAACCCGGCTTTGCAGGCCGCGTCCCGATGCGCCCCGAAACCGTTGCCGTCGAGCGCCAGAAGCGCGAGACTGCCTTGCACGCTGAGGCTTCGGTCGGTCGGAGCATCCCCGACGATATCACCGAACTCGGACGCGAACTCGAACTCTTCCAGCCGTTGCAGCGCTTGGGCGGTAGCATGCCTGGCCCGGTCCAGAGCCTTGGCCGCGTCATTGTTCTTCAGGAGGGCATCGTCGACGGTGTCCTGGGCGGTCTTCAGCACGTCTTGATAGAAGGTTTTCTTCTGCATGCGCCCCACTTCCCGCCGACGAAAGACGGGGGCGGCGATGGCGCGACCGTTGACCATCCCGCTGCCCGCCGGAAGCGTGCCGGTAAAGGCGCAGGGCCTGCCCTGCGGCCCTTCGAGCGGCGCGGCGCATCCGCGTTTCGTCGCCCGCGCGAGGGCGATCCGGGTATCGAGAGCGTCGAGGATCGCGGTCGGGCGCACGACTGGCGACGCGGGCAGGCTGGCATGGGCGAAATGCATCGTATCGAACGGCCAGCGCGTTCCTCCGTCTTCCGTCCTTTCCTCGGCCAGAAAAGCGTCAATCGCCGCGCCGAGAGCATCCGGCCCACCCGTTTCTGCCGTCGGCTCCGACCCGCGAAGCCAAGCAAGGGCGCCGAGCACTTGGTCCGGTTTCCAGTCCTTGATCGGCGTCGCGGCGGCCAAGGCCCGCAATTCCTCGTCGGATGTCGTCGCGTCGACGTTTTCCGCCGCCTTGCGCAACGCTTTCCATCGGGTGTTCTTGCCCTTCTTAGGCCAATCCTTTTCAGGCAGAGGAAGGATGCCGTCTTCCGGTTTCCCAACGCGGAAAACCAGCTCGGATGCCGAACTCAGGATCCGCTCGTAGCCGTCGGCCTCGGGTAACGTCGCCAGATGCCTGTCGAGGAGACGCGGCATCGCCGCCCATGTCAGGCTGGACCCGCGAATGGTCGACAGGTCGTCGGTGTCGAGGACCGTGTCCTCGAAATCGACAGGGGCGACCTTGACGTACCGAACGGACATGGGCAACACGGCAGTTGTTGATGAGGATGAAACAATGTCCGCAATAGTCGTATTTCGCAAGCTGTAAAAGAATCGCATGATCTTTCATGGTTGTGCGGCCCGATGACGATACGCCGAAGGATGCGTCATGGACCATACCCTGCCCGCCAAGGACTTGACCGTTTCCCGGTTTCGCCAGATCCATCACTGGCCCCTCATCGCCAAGGCGTCCCGTCCCTGGCGCGATCCAGCTTGGAAAACGGTCGAGGATCCGCTCACCCTGCTCGTCGAGGCGCAGGACGAGGACACGATGGATCGTCAGCGAACCTGGGCGGTACAGGAGTTCGACTATTTCCACGATACGATCCAGCGATTCCTCTATGGCAGGAAGGGAAGCGAGGATGCGGGTTTCACCCTGTACCGCCGCGACGACCTGAGCGGACTGGACGTGACGGTCGGGGCCGTGCAGAGGCGGGACGGCCAGCCCCTGCATGCCCGCCGGACCCACCATTTCAAGATCGACCGGCTGACACTGCATGTCTTCGAGGCCGATCCGCTGGTCGCTGTCGTCACGCTGGAAACGGTATGGGAGAAGGCGCTCGATGCCAAACCGCTGACCCTTGCCGATGTGCAAACCCTGATCGACCATACCCGCCGCAGCTACACGCCGTTCTGGATGGGATCGACCCCGGCGCGGTGCCCGGAGGAGATTGCCATCGTCGACTCCGGAGGCCGGTCCGCGACCTACCCCGTCGCGGACGACAGCCCTCCCGGCGATGCCTTCCGCGCCATCGAGGATGACCGTGCCAACGATGCACCGATCTTTCCCCATTGGCGGCGCATCGCGGGGCTGCGATTGAACGGAGGGAATGGGAACGGCGCGGTGGCGTGCGAATGGCGCGATCCTTCCGACGAACGCATCTCGGCGATGAGCTTCGTCGCGCTCGAAGCCATCGAGGGGCAGAGCGCGCGAGAGACGATGCTGCGTATCGGGCGCCCGGACTGGGTGCGCATCGCGGATGCCGAGGAAGCAGGGGAGGGCTGGCCGTACAACCGCGCCTTCCTGCGCGATCTCGAAACCCGCGCCTTCTATGACCGGTTCTTTCCCGACGAGGGACAGCGCGAGGATGTCGCCACGCGGCATGTCTTCGGCGGCGCGCAGTACGGCCTCGTCACGGTCGATGGAGAATTCGCCCGGAACGTGCTCGAAAACCAGTTTCGCCGCCATTACGCCCAGATGAGCCTGCTCGTCCGGTTCGAGCATGCCATGCTGCTGGCCTTTTCGAGCGCCATCGCCGAGGCGGCCGCGACATTGGGGGGAAGGGCGCCGTCGGGGGGCTACCGCAGGACGGAGCACGCCTTTACCGAACGGATCGTCGCGCTGCATCGGCGGTTCCTGCTCTTCGTCAACCGGTTCCGTTTCACGGGGGTGTCCAGCCAGGATCAGGCGACGGAGATGGTGGACCGGTGGCGCGACAGCCTCGGTCTGTCGTCGCTCTACGAAGACGTGCGCGCGGAGCTGGAAGCGACATCCGCCTATGTGCAGACCCGGCAGGAGACGCGCCGGGCCGATGCGGCGGAAAGGCTCAACCGGATCGCCTTCACCATCGCGGCGGTCGCCCTCGTCACCGGTATCGCCGCAACGCCGGCCTGGGACCGGTGGATACAGGACGGGCTGGAATGTGCGGGGGCGGCAGCCTGCACCTGGAAGGATACGGGCTTCTGGCGCGAGGTCGGCCCGATCGTCTGGACCGGGTTCTGCGCGGCTGGAGTCTGTGTCGCAGGATGGGTGATCTGGCGCAGCGGGTTCCGACGGCACTGACGCCCTCTTCCGCAGTCGGGTCCGGGGTATCATCGGAACGCCGGTACACGGTCTTCCAGAACTCGAACGTAACGTGTTCGATCAGCATTCCTGAAGGGGCGGTGTCCGAACAAAAAGCTTTACGTGCCTGATGATATACACAGTTTCAATCCGCACCCCTGAAGGGGCGGTGTCCGAACATGGAGAAATTGCTCTTGAAGCCGACACGGCTTTTTGTTTCAATCCGCACCCCTGAAGGGGCGGTGTCCGAACAAAAATGCGTCAGAGTTTCAATGAGATGTAGGCGGCGTTTCAATCCGCACCCCTGAAGGGGCGGTGTCCGAACCTCTCACTGGTGACGCAACGCCGCTGATGCACGTTTCAATCCGCACCCCTGAAGGGGCGGTGTCCGAACATCAAGTCGACCAC
>JAUKWC010042199.1:0-11884 GCA_032356245.1 Endocladia muricata | reverse complement strand
TGAACTTCTGTCCTCCTGGCTCTGCCGGACCGCCATCGCCCACGGCTGCGATACCCTGACGCTGACCGGTAGTCTGTGGCCACAGCTACGATGCTGGATCGTCGATACAGATCGACTGGTAGACGATCGGTGTTTGACGGATCTGCAAGCTCGCACAGGCATCGATCGATCAGCCTTGCAAGCAGCCACCCTGCGCACCGTGGCGGAACGAGTGGCGGGCGGTACGCTACCCAGACAGGGGCTTTGGCCATGGATATTAGCTACCGGAGCGCGCAACCGGAAGCGACAATACGCCCTGCAATACTGCCCATCATGCTCGCACGACGACACGGTCCCTTACTACCGACGACGCTGGCGGCTAGCATGGCACACGGTCTGTCCGATTCATGGCACGCGATTGTCCGATCGCTGTCCACGTTGTCAGTCGCCTATCGAACCGCACCGTTTGCTGGCTGGTGTTGAAAACATCGCTCTGTGCGCCACCTGTGGAGAGGACATCCGCAGAACGGTCATTGACGACGATACCGTTGCCTCACCCAATGAGGCCTCGCTCGCCTTCCAGTGCGCTGCCGACGATGCCGTTCAATCAGAGACGGGCACCGCGGTTGGTCAGCGGCTGACGACGAGCCAATGGTTCTCACTCGCCGCGTTCTACGCAAGCCTGCTGACACGCCTTGGCCGACATAACACCGTCGCACTGCATGGCTGTCTCGATTCCCTGGGGGTCGCTATTCCGCATCGCGAGCGTGCCGACCACGGCCGCGCCCGAGAATTGATGGGTTGCGTGTCACGAGCATCGCTTTTTGCCTCCACCTGGCCGCTGATCAAGACCGATCTGGTGACGTTGCGTCAGGCGTTGAACGATCACGGGGTTTCAAGAAGAGGTTTTTGTGAACGCGGAAAGGAGGCACCGCCACCACTGGATGAGCTCGTGTCCAGCCTTCCCGATCACTCCGCCGGCAAACAGCGGAATATCGACCGTCGTCGCGCAGAGCTTCCTTCGCCTCGTCAGGTAACGGACAGACTGACGCGCCTCGAGCGTCGTCTTGCCCTGATCGGACGGCGTTGATGGCAGGCGAAGCTTCAAGCAAGCCGACGCATAACTGCGATGAGTGCGCCAAGAAAAACGTACTTATCTCGCGAGTACGAAAAGGGCATCGGTACTGCAGCACCTGCTACGCCCGTGTCTTCAAACGTCGCCAGTGTCCCTCGTGTGGAAACCACGCACGAATACCGCGTTCGGAGCCGAACGCGGTATGCCGACGCTGCGAGAATTCAGTGCCGTGCATCCGCTGTGGCAAGACCGACTACGAGACCGGCAAGATCACCGAGTACGGACCGGTCTGCGCATCCTGCTCACCCTGGTTTCGAGAGAAGCGACCCTGCGACATCTGCGGCCAGCCGTCCTTTCGCCTGAGCACTGTGTGGCTCGACGATCGGATGCACTCAGGCTGCGAACGCTGTGTCCGAGCGCAACAAGGCACCTGTCAGGCGTGCCGACGCCATCGTCCCCTGGTCTCGTCCGATGACGGTCGCTCTTTGTGCACCGCGTGCCTTGAACTCGGTACGATCACGTGCCCTCAATGCCAACAGCCCATGCCGGCAGGTTATGGCAAGAAACGCTGCGAATCGTGTTACTCGCAAGACAAGCTCGACAAGCGCGTGAAAATCGCTCAGGCGGCGCTGCATCACCGCCTGATGGCTGATCGCTTTCATGCTTTCGGGCAGTGGTTGTGCACCGAGACGGGTGTCCACAAGGCTGCCAACACCATCAACCGGTACCTCTCGTTCTTCCAGGACGTCGAGCGCCGCTGGGAGGACTTTCCCTCGTACGAAGACCTCTTGACACACTTCGGGACCGCAGCCTTACGACGGGTCGAATTGCCCATGCGTTGGCTGGAAGCGGAACGGCACATTGTTGTGGACCCTCAAGCCAAGCAGGACGATTCCGATCGGCGACGGATCGAACGAACACTGGCGACCTTCCAGCCTGGCTCGGATGAACACAAAGCACTCGCCTCCTATCATGAAATCCTGAAGGCGCGCCTGGAGGCGGGCAAGACATCCATCAAATCGGTCCGCCTCGCTCTTACACCTGCCGCCACGTTACTGACAAGTTCGGGCGATGCCGATCTGTTCCCGCCGACCCAGGAGCTTGTCGATGTTTATCTCGCACGGACACCCGGGCAACGTGCTGCGCTTGCAGGTTTCGTCGCTCACCTGAGGGATCGCCACGCTGCGGAACTCGTTCTGCCCAGACCCGATCCGAAGAGACAAAAGGCGAAACGGCGGGCACGCCGTACAACGCTTGACAAGAAGACAGCGGACCTACTTCGTCATCATCGCGATGATCCCAAGCTGCATCGGAAGTGGTTGGAACTTGCTTTGGTCCAGAGTCTTGAGATTTCGCGCAAGGAGGCGAAACGATTGGCAGGTACCGCCACCCAGGTCAAGAACGGAGATGGCTACAGCGTTCTCGTCGACGGCGTGGAGTTTCACATTCCCGCTCCTCCTCACCTACCGGGAGAACAATCTGGCCAGTGAGCATTCAAATGGCGGACTGACCATCGGTACTACACAGTGCCGGGACCGTGATAAGTCCGTTTCGGACCGCTGATGGTCCCATGGTGACTCTCGAAGGTCCGGAGGCTCTCTTCCAGTCGCTGTTCCTTCAGGCACCTTCGCACCTATCGCAGATCCGACTCAGCAGCCTGATCCAGGACCGCGATGAAGAGCGCAGCCAATCCGGACCTGCGATGGTCCTGATGAACAGACATTGCAGTGGTTCGGTTTCCGATGTCCGCTAACAACGGCCTGCAATTGGACCAGATCGTACGGTCTTGGGACGACTCGATTATCTCCCAAGGCCATTTCGTGAACCGAGTCCTCACCGAACGCGCTCGCATTGCATGCTTGCGCATCGAGCCCGTGCCGGCGTCCTGACCATCCCGGACGGATCGGGCCAGAACGCGAGCGGCGCACTGCACACCACCGAGTCGGTGCGCGGTCGCAGCCTGCGCACGGCGCCGGCGAGCCCACTTGGCAGGATCGGCCAGGTAGCCGTCTATTTATACGGTCATGCCCTTGCAGTAAGGGATCAAGACCGCATGTTGTCACCGTTTGCACGTCCATGATCGTGCTCAACCACCAGGACAAGCGCGCCCACAAGACGAGGGCGTACACGGCGGTGGGTTAACCCGGTACGGCATCCATGACAGCTCGCGCCCTTCACTTCTTCGTCGGAAACGGCGACATGACACTCTTCGAGCTCGACAGCGGTCGCACCGTGTTGGTCGATATCCGGATCCGTGCCGGCGTCGATTCCGGCAGCAGCGTACCGGACGTCGCCGAGCAGCTTCGATCGACACTTCCGCGCGACGAGCACGGCCGGCTCTACGTCGACGTGATGATGCTTACCCACCCCGACGAGGACCACTGCTTGGGATTGACCGAGCACTTCCACCTTGGGCCCTTGCCCGCTGCCAAGACGCCGGGCGACCGGATCGTGATTCGCGAGATGTGGTCCTCCCCGATCGTCTTCCGGCGAGCCGTACGCAAGGCCACCTCCAAGGGCCTCACGCTGTGCGCGGATGCGCAGGCTTGGGCCGCGGAAGCGCGTCGACGCGTGCGGGCGTTCGAGGCCGGCACGGTGTCCGAAGGCGACCGGATCATCATCCTTGGGGAGGACGAGGGCAGGAGCGAGAAGATGAAGCGGCTCGCGCCGATTCTCGTGCGTTGCGGTGACCGCCTCTCCTGCATCTGTGGCGAGGCGGACCCGAGCATCGAGCTGCATCTGCTCGGCCCCCTCCCCGTCGATGAGGACGATACCGATCTCGACAAGCTCCTGTCGAAGAACAACTCAAGCGTGATCTCTACGTTTCGGCTGGGTGGTGGGCCGGAGCCCGACGCCGTACGGTATCTGCTGGGCGGCGATGCCGAGGTTGGCATCTGGGAACGGCTGTGGATGCGTTACCAGGCCGATCCGTCGGTGTTCGCCTTCGACGTGCTGATCGCACCGCACCATTGCTCGATCCACAGCCTGTCGCACGACAGCTGGTCGCGGTGCCGGTCTGCCGGGTGCGACATACAGATCTCGCCCGACGCCCGCTCGACGCTGTCGCAAGCCCGGGGCGGGGCCTTGATCGTGTCGAGCAGCAGGACAATCGTCGACGACGACAGCGACCCTCCCTGCATCCGGGCGAAGCAGGAGTACGAGTCCATTGTCGGTGCCGATAACGTGCGCGGCAGTTTCCGCACCCTGGCCGACGAGCGGGGGGACGGACCGATGGAGATCCGGATCGAGGCGAGCGGCTGGACCCGCAGATTGTCTGGGGCGCCTGCGATCGTGACGGGAGGTCACTCTACGGCGTTCGGCAACGAGGCGCTGGGACACGGGAGTGATCCCGAGCCGTTGTGATGCCGCTGTCAGGGGCGCTGGCACGGGCGATCCGGACGTTGCAGAATCATCCGGAGGTCGCCGATGTCCAATCGCCGGTGATCGACGGGTCACTCGTCCGGATCGATCTTACCGTCCGGGTATCGTTGCCTTCGCGACTCGACGGCCCCGGACCGTTCGGGATAAGGCGCGAGGAACCGGTTACCCTTGAGTTGCCGGACGGGTACCCAATCGGCAAGCCCCGGTTTCTACTCCGGTACGACTTCGACACGCGCCACCCCCATCTGCAGCCCATGCCAGCAGGCGGACGTCCGGAGCCCTGCCTGCTGCTGGGCAGCGTCGAGGAGCTCGTTCTTGCCAGAGGCGGCATCACGCCGCTCGTAGATCAACTAGGGCTGTGGTTTCAGCGCGCCGCGGACGGCTCGTTGATCGATCCTCGCCACGGCTGGGAACCCAGGCGCCGGGACCGGATCGGTGGGTTCGTCGTGCTGGACGAGCCCGCGGTACGTGCCATCGCGGAACGAGACCGGGGCGGGGGAGCCCGTTGGTACGGTGCCAGGGCGAGTCTTCCGCCAGCACGGGTGCCGGGGCCGCCCCGTGTCGATCTCGATCTCGACGTCCGCCTGAACGTGCCCCAGGCACTCGACGCGATCTTGAGCGCGCCGGTGATGCCCGATCGCGACGTGATACCTGGTATCGCACTCGTCGTTTGGCCAGGGAAGACGTCATCGGGTACCCCGAGCGTGGATGCCGAGTACACACCCGATTCGGTGTCCACGATGGCGCAGCTCCGCAACTGCGCTCGGCAGCACGGTTGTGAAACGGGCCTTACCGGAGCACTGAACGCGCTCGGCAAGCAGCTCGACACGATCACCCTCTCGCAGACATTCCTGCTCAGCATATTGTTGCTGATACGACGCCCGATCCCGTTGGTAGGCACCGACTCGACGATCGAGATCAGCGCGTACACCTGCGTGGTCACGTGCGCTGCAGACCTGCAACGCGGTGCGTCCAAGACGGTGTGCGCGCTGGGACTTCGTGACCGGCTCACCCCTGAGCTGCTCGCACGATTGTCGCATGAGGACCGCTCCTGCCACCGCCCGGCCTGGGGACTGATCGGGTGCGGCAGTCTCGGGTCGAAGATGGCGGTACATGCAGGTCGGGAAGGCAGAGGACCCACGGTCGTAATCGATTCGCAGGCGCTTGAGCCACACAACATGGCCCGGCATGCCCTGCTTCCGATGCCGCGTCTGGACGGCGGGGTTGGCCCGGTCTGGAAGGCGCAGGCGCTGGCGAGTGCGCTCGATTCGCTGGAACAGCCGTGTCAGGCACGTCTGGTCGATGCGCGTTGGCTTGATGCCCACTCTGGACGTCCCGAACGCGCCATCGGCAGCTCGGTCGCGTATTTGGTCAACACCACCGCGTCCGTGGGCGTGCGCGAGGCGTTGGCACGACTGCGGTGGCACGGGCCCCGCCCGGTGACCATCGAGACCTGTTTATACGGTGCCGGTCGGGTGGGCTACCTTGCTTGCGAGGGAATCGACGCCGGTACCGGAGCGGCGAACCCGAGCACGTCTGATCTCGCCGGCGAGCTCTACCAGCACCTTCGCTCGCGCCCCGAACTTGCTCGCATCGTACACGGCGTCGACGAGCAGCGCGTCATGCTCGGTCAAGGGTGCTCGAGCACTACGTTCGTGATGTCCGATGCGCAGCTGTCGGCGCTCGCCGCACCATTGTCCACCGCGTTGCTCGAATGCTTCGACGTGGACGCGCCCGTCCCGGACCAGGGGAAGATTCTGCTCGGCGGCACGGTCGAGGACGGACTCGACCAGCAGTGGGAACGCATGGTGATAGCGCCGCGCACGATCGTGCGCGAAGCGGACGCGGAAGGCGTCGAGGTCCGTCTCGCACCACGGGTTCTCCAGGCGATACGCGAGGACATCGGGACGCACCCAGACGTGGAGACGGGGGGATGGCTAATCGGCAGGTTCTCCGAGGCCGGCAACCACTTCCAGATACTCGACACGATGCCGGCAACAGAAGGGAGCGAGCGGCGCGTGGACAGGTTCGTGATGGCCGTTGCCGACCTAAGCGCCGTACACGTACAGCTCGACCGCACGACTGGTGGAACGTTACGTATCATCGGCACCTGGCATAACCACCTCGTGGACTCCGGACCTTCTTCCACCGATCGCGCCACCGCGAAGCGGCTCGCCGAGTCCAGACTTCCGGGACCCAACCTGTTGTTGATCAGCACGCCCGCCAGGTTCCACTTCGTCGTCGCCGACGGCGTGCCGAAGACGGTACCCGTCGCGTCATTTGCCAGCGCGCCTGCCTCGCGCACCGACGCACGATCCGAGCCCCGTCGCTGAACCCGGGACTCGTCATGCTTGGTGGCGAGAGGGCCTACGGCCGGAGAGTGAGGTGTTCGCCGGCGTTGGCAGCACTGGGCCCGACCACCACTGTTGTCGCTCACCCAGAGGCCGTCTCACTATGACCGTCAAGGACCTGTTTGACCCGTACGCGTTGAAGGCGCGCTTCATGCCAGCCGTCCTCACGATCGCGCCGATCGTGGGCGTTGGCGCCGTCTATCTGCAAGGCGTCGACTGGACGGCGAAGCTCGCCTCTTTAGGCATCGTTGGGATCGCCGCGTCCTGGTGGTTCGCGGATATCGCCCGCAGCCGGGGGAAGTGCGTCGAGGAGGGGCTTCTGAAAGCGTGGGGAGTTCTACCGTCGGTGGCGATGCTCCGACACCGCGACACGACCTTCAACCGGCACGAGACCGAGGCGCACCACCGGGCGGCGCAACCGCTGGTCGAACCGATGAGGCTGCCCACGGAAGATGAGGAGCGGAGCGACCCTGATGAGGCCGACATGCGCTACACCCGAGTCAACAACGTAGCGCGCGAATGCACCCGCGACTCGAACGTGTTCGCCCTGCTCTTCAAGGAGAATACAAACTACGGGTTTCGGCGCAACATGCTCGGTCTCCGACCAATCGCGCTGCTGGTGCTGGCCGGCGTGCTCGGCTTTCTCGTGTGGCAGTCGTGGGAGTCACTCGTCGCACGGCAACTTCCGGCGCCGCGAGAAGTCGTCCTGATGCTCGGTACCGTCGGTCTGATGATGCTGTGGTGGTTGGCCGTCACCGAGAAGTCGGTGCAGGTCGTCTCTCGGGATTACGCGAAACAGCTTCTGGCGGCCTTGGAGCTCGTGAAGCGGTCCGAGACCTGAGGCCGCGCGAATGTCAGTCAGGGTGGATCGCGATCCCTTAGGTGTTACGGCTCGCACTTTTCAAGCGCTCAAACTGCACTCATTTCTTACAAGGAAGCGCACCCGTACGGCGGCCGTGCTCGCATCACCAGATGCGGGCAGATAGCAGCTTCTTGCCTATAGAAAATCGAGTGACCGAAGATAATGAAAGATTCAATGATTCGACTCTGCGTGCTGTCCGATTTGTCGGTGGTGAAAGCGGTGATCGACGCCGTTGGGGTGCGATGCCCACCTATGCTGAGCTAGTCGGTGCGTTCGGCGTTCACGGGTTGCGCAAAGTGAAGCTGCTCACGCAGTGGTTGGAAGAGTCGGCGCTGGTAACGGTGGACCCGACACTCAGGCGAGACGAGCCCGAGCGCCGGCAGATTGCCTCGTTGCTGGTCGCGTTTCCAGACCCGTCATCCGAGCGCGACCTGCTGCTGCAGTACCACGGGATACTGGGTGAGCGTCTGCAGGCTGGTAAGACGTCGCTTCGCTCGATAAGGTTCGCGTTGTCGGCGGCATACCACCTGCTCGAAACGGCCCGAGAGGCGAACGTCATGCCGCCGAACCAGACCATTTTCGAGCACTATCTGCTCAAGCCACCGGGCCAGCGCGCGACGATCGGCGGATTCGTGGCGCATCTGCGAGATACCGATGCCGCCACACTGACGATGCCGCCAGCCAAGCCGAAGCGCTCGGCACACAACACCCGGCTGGCACTGAAGAAAGAGATCGCGGCGCTGGCCGCCACCTGGATCCAGGGCGAGATCTTCGGCGCGCTCAACCGCTCGGGCGAGGATTTCGCCGCCATGCGGATGAGCCCCGAACGCTTCGCCGGCCTGCTGCGGCGCATCGACGATGGCAGCGTGTCCGGCAAGATCGGCAAGCGCGTGTTCGAGACGATGTGGTCCGGTGAGGAGAGCGCTGACGACATCATCGCGCGCGAAGGGCTGCAGCAGATCAGCGACAGCGGGGCGATCGAGACGCTGGTGGACAAGGTCATCGCCGCCCACCCGGTCCAGGTCGCCGATTACCAGGCCGGCAAGGTGAAGCTGATCGGTTTCTTCGTCGGCGCGGCGATGAAGGCGTCCGGCGGCAAGGCCAACCCGGGCGAGCTCAACGCGGTGCTGACGCGCAAACTGGCCGCGCAATAGGGCGAGCGGTGCCGGGAAGTGCAGCCCGGCGCGGTCCGGTGTGCTCATCGTCGCCCGGTGCGAGCCTTGCCAACCGGGCGGTTGGCACCGCCTGTGCTGCAGGATTTGCAAGCCGTTCGGGTTCGCCTCGGCGGTCCGCCACGCCATCTGCAATATATGCAGGGTAAAAGCGCTTTAAGCGTGTCGCGCGCACGGTGGGTCCAGCCTCCACCCTGGGACCCGACGCGCCTGCGCCGAGCCTATATCCGGGAACCACCATCAACATGCAAGCTGGAACGCACGCCCTGATCATCGAGGACGATGTGGCCACGGCCGACGCCATCGGCAAGGTCGTCACCGCGCTTGGCCACACCGTGACCATCGCCAACACGCTCAAGGAAGCGCGCAGCGCGGCGGAGAAGTCGTTGCCCGGCCTGGTGCTGGTCGATCCGGGCATGCCCGATGGTGACGGGGTAGGCCTTGTCGCCGAGCTGCGCACCCTCGGTGTCGAGGATTTCGTGGTCATCTCCGGCGAGCAGGGTCAGGCCAAGGCGGTCGAGAGCCTGCGGGCCGGTGTGGCCGATTTCCTCGCCAAGCCGGTGAAGCTGTCCGAGATTCATCGCGTGCTGACCCGGGTGATAGAGCAGCGCGAGGATCGGCAGATCGGCGTTGCGGTGCCCACCTCGGGCCCGGTCATCGAGCCTGCCAGGCTGGTCGGCAGCTCGGATGCCGCACGCCACCTGCGCCACTCGGTGCAGCGGGTGGCGGGCATGCAGCCGGTGCGTACCGTGGTGGCCGGTGCGCCGGGTGTCGGCAAGCGCAACATCGCCGCCAGCATCCATCGCCAGAGCGGTGTCTCCGGCAGCATCGTCTACGTGAACTGCGCGCAGGAGATCGATGACGCCGCGCCCAGTCGCTTCTTCGGCCGACGCTCGGCGGACGGGTCCACGCTGCCGATCGACGGGTACGTGCAATTGGCCGCGGGCGGCAATCTGGTGCTGGATGACCTGTCGGTACTGCCGGCGGCCCTGCAGTCCAAGCTGATCACGTTCCTGAACACCGGCATGGTGATTCCGGTGGACGGGCAACGTTCGGTGCGCGTGGAGTGCGGTCTGATCGGCATCCTGCGCGAGCCGTTGGCCGATGCGTTCGAGAGCGGCCGGCTGAAGGAGGACCTGTACTACGCGATGGCGCAGACGGTGATCACCGTGCCGCCGCTCAGCGAACGCGCCGAGGACACGCTGGAGATCGCCGAAGGGGCGATCGCCGAGCTGAACGCGCAGGTCGGCTCGGAGAAGGCCCTGTCGCCGGAGTTGCGCGAGCGGCTGCGCGATTACGCCTGGCCGGGCAATGTGGTGGAGTTCAAGAACATCCTGCGCGCCGCCCACGCGGGCACGCCGCCCGACGGCGAGATACTGGTGTCCCACGTGTTCGCTCCGGCGCTGTCGGACAACGGCTCGGATCCGGCCGCCAACCTGGTCGGCAACAGCTTCTGGGAGGTGGAAAAGAAATTGCTGCTGGCCACGCTGGATTCCACCGATGGCAACAAGCGCCAGGCGGCCAAGCTGCTCGGCATCAGTCTGAAGACGCTGTACAACCGGCTGCACGCCTACAGCTGAGCGGCTACCATCGGGCGCCCCGCGCCCGCTGAACGCCGTTCCCATGTCTTCCTGTTCAACGATATTCGTTAGCCCGACCGGTTCTCGCCTGCGATCGCGTCGCCTGGCACTCGCGCTGGTCGTGCCCTTCGCCCTCGCCGGGTGCGAGACCACCTCGCTGAGCGACCTCGGCCCCGTGCTCAGCGATGCGTCACCCTTGGCCACTGATGTGAGAGCGGCGCTGCGCGAGTCGCCGGAAACCCTTCACAGCAACATTCAGGTGAAATCGCTGACATCCGGCCGGGTGCGGCTGAGTGGCAACGTGGATACCGAGGCATTGGTCCACACCGCCGAGCGCATCGCTGGAGCGGTGCCCGGTGTGGCCGGTGTGGTCAATACGTTGCAGGTCCGATGAGCGAGATCGATCTTCGGCGCCGGTTCCTGATCGAGAGTGCCGGGGTTCGCGGTGAACTGGTGCGGCTGGACGGCGCTCTGGTCGAAGCGACCGCACGCACCGAGTACCCGGCCGCGGTGCATGCGTTGTTGTGCGAGGCCTTCGTGGCCGCCAACCTGTTGACCGGAACGCTGAAGTTCGATGGTCGCCTGACACTGCAGGTACGTGGCAGTGACCGCGTGCATCTGCTGGTGGTGCAGGTCACCAGTGCCGGCACGTTCCGCGGTCTGGCTCGCTGGCACGAGGTGCCGGAACCCGACGCTGCATTGAGCGAGGTGTTCGGAGAGGATGCGCGCATGGTCATCACCCTGGAGGCGGACGATCGTGCCGAGCCCTACCAGGGCATCGTGCTGCTCGAAGGGGCCACGCTTGCAGAGGCTATCGCGCGTTATTTCCACGATAGCGAGCAGTTGCAAACCTCGTTGCAGGTGGTGCGCCACGGCAGCCGCCTGTGCGGCCTGCTGCTGCAGCGCCTGCCCGACAGTGCTCGCGGACGAGCGCTGGCCGAGCAGGACGCCGAAGATGGCTGGCGACGCATCAGCGCGCTGGCCGGTACCGTCGAGCCGGCCGAACTTGCCGATCTGCCGGTGCCCGCCTTGCTGCACCGTCTGTTCCACGAAGAGGATGTACGTCTGTTCGATGCCGAGCCGCTACGCTTCGGTTGCGGCTGTTCGCGCGAGCGCACCGACGGCATGCTGCTCGGGCTGGGACGGGCCGAGGTCGACGACATCGTCGTCGAGCAGGGGCAGGTGGAGATCACCTGCGAATTCTGCGACGCTCGATACCGCTACGACGTGGTGGATGTCGAGGCGCTGTTCCTGGCCGGCGACTCGATCGGCAGCGCGGCCGGCACGGCCGACGATGCCGCCCCGGACGACGTCACGCATCACTGATCGGTCATCGTCCGGTCCGCTGTTCGATCGCCGCTCGCTCGCCGATCGTCGGTTCGTTGCCCACCGTCAGGGCATTGCCGGCCGCGTCGCGCACACCGGACAATCGCGGCGCATCGGGATGGCGATCTCGTTCACGCTGGTCGACAGGCCATCGATCA